>APFE030382007.1:859-15623 GCA_000404065.3 Pinus taeda | reverse complement strand
TGTATTCAATTCTAAGTTAAATTTTGAGGCTTTGTATTGAAATCTAAGGCATTGTTGAGTTCAATGCAATGGATTTCACTAACTTTCATTGATATTTAGAGTCTATGAAATACTTTTCTATTAAAATTATGGAAATCTCGAATGCGTTCCCATTTATTTCTTTAGGAATCAAATTTAAAGGATACAAACCAAAATATATTGAAATCATTATACACATATTAATGTTTCTCTAACTTCATTATTTAACCTTCCAAATGATTTGCAAGAGAGTGTATTAAAATATAAAAATATATTTTTGATGGTTATTGACTAGTTAATAAATATATTCTAGGAAAAACATTAAAATATATGAAATCTAATAAAATAGATATACACTCAATGGGAAAGGTAATAATTTTCGTTAAGAAGGTGATAATTGTTCAATAGTACACATTCTTTAGGATAGGTAACACCTACATCACCTCCTATTGCAACTCTTGTACTAAAAATGTTCATATGTTTATTATATATGTACAAATTCCTTAGTTCTCCTTGTGATCGAAAGAAGCCATGAAGGTGAAACAAACTTGGACATGCATAAAAAAATTTAACAAAATAAAAGAAACATTCATTGTTTCTTTCACTAAATTGCAATATAATTACATTTAAGAATCCTAAATTATCTTTCATGATTTCAAAGAAAAAATCTCATGAAACGTACACACCCTTCACATTGAGGATTTTCGTCCGTACTATGTCAAAAGGCCTTGCAACATGCAAACATTAAATGACCCACAACTTTATTCCTTGTTAGTTATTCCAAATATAATAGTTTTTCTTCTATTTTACTTACTTAATTCTTTCATATATATTTCCACAACAGTGCCATGTTTTTTCGTTCTTCTCAAAGGGTCCTATCTAGTAGCAAAAATTTCAAGGATGGAAATTTATTTTAAAGCTTATAAACCTTGTATAACATTAGTACTCCCTAATATTGCATAATGTAAAAATTTTAATGATATTTTCATAAAAATATTGAGAGCTCTAATGGTTTTCAAGTTAAAATAATTTTAAATTATAAACTTTGAGCAAATAAATAAATAAATAAATGTCAAAATCAACAAGTACTTTTTATTTTTTATTTTGAAAAAACATGGAATATTAACCCACACTAAATATTATTCCCAAACAAATTCTCTACTACGTGAAAAATTATCAAGCTTATTTACATTGGTACATTGTTTATTATACCAAGATCTCTAGACTATCCGTAAATATTATCTCATTTTCTGCTCTACTTAGTATTGCCCTTTCCTCTTTAAGGTTGATTTAATTTGCAGAGAATGAGAACTCAACATATTTCTTTTGTTATACCTAACTACTTTAAGCATTAAATATGTTAATTGAGTACCCTACTAAATATATGTGGGATTTACCACTTCCTTATTTGTATGGGTCTATAGCTATGCATAATCATTTCTAAATTATTCTTTATCTCATATTATTGTTGAGATAATTTTCTCCTTGTTCACATTCACTAGAAATCTAAGAAATATATTGTTCCTTATTCCAATTCGCTAACAAAGCCCCTTTATTCATGTAGAAAAGTTGGACATATATATTTTAATTTGTTTTCTCCTATGAATTTTCATTATGCTAATGAAAATAAATGTACGAAGAATTGTGTTGATGATTACATTGGAATGTGTTGGTTGCACTTATTGAAATGTAAATTTCAAGATTTCAAAACTTTTAAGGATTTTCATGTATGGATTGAATATGAAGCATAATCACATATTGGCTCTCTTTATACTGTTAATGGAAGATAGTGTACTCTAATGAATATGAAAAATATCTTTGCAAACATAGAATTCAACATTAGAGCATAGTTGCATACAATTCTCAACAAAACTATGTAGTTAAAAAAATGAACATTACTACACTCAATATAGTTTAATCAATGAGGATTTTCAAAGATAGAACATTCATGTTTTGGGATGATGTGATTCTATGTGAAATTTATGTGGAAACGTTATGTCCATGTCACACTCTTAGAAAAAGACTCCTTGTAAAATGTGGTATTGATGAAATCCTTCAGTAAGCCATCACAAGGTCTTTGGTCCCTCTACATTCACTTATGTTTGTTATAGTATAGCCATTTTTGCATATTGGGTATATTATTGTAATTATTTACTTCTAACTTTTTGGTTGCAATATATCATACATTGGTTACAGTTCCCTTGAAGGATTTCAACATGGTTTCTATTTTTCTCAACGATTTCGAAATGAACTACCCTTCATACATGGAGTTCCTTCCAATATTATACAAGATTTTGACTATTTTAACTCTATAATTATATTGTAAGTTGATTCTCATCTCGGTATAATTTTTCTTTGTACAAGCATATACGTACAATACTAATGTTATTCCATCTAAAACTAAGTATCAGATTGAAGGATGTCATCTATATTACTAACGTTAGACTCTACTTATCTTAAAAAACTCTATAATGTTCTTTGCTTGATTAATTTATTATGATTCTAATCCAAACTAAGGAATTCCTTTCTTCTGTGTGTAGGTTAGTCTACAGCTAACTTGGGTTATCTTGTGAAATTGTTTTGGGGTCAAAATTTATGCAAGTTTTTTTTGTCTACTCATTGGCCTTCAAGTGCTTATCAAACACTTCCTCTTTAGAGGGTTTCAATGTCGGTTCTGATTTTCACTTGATGTTGGCTACAAGGAAATTTGATGTTGTTTGAGTGTAAAGAAAACCCAAAAGTAGCCAGGGCTTTTCCCAAAAGGCCTGACACTCAAAAAAATGCATGTATATCGATTTCAATTCAAGCGATTTACCCTCTCTTTGTTAGTGAGAATATTTAATTATGAGAAAATGGTTTTGATTGTCTTATAGCCCCAACAATGTAAATATTTCTTTTTATTCATAAGAACAATTTATACAATCTATTTACTTGTTATTGTGTGTAATGAAGTCAGTCCATCAAAGTTTTATAATACTATGATATTTGTTCTATTTATATTCTATGAGGACAGATTAGATATTCATGTTAACTCTATATATTTTGTTTCTACATAATGATTTTATATAATTTACTATTACTATCATTTTCTTTGAAGAAGAGAATATGAAAATTAGGCAATAGGTGTGTTGAACACTTGCCATGGGAGTTTTTAAAGGTTGTCCTTTAGGCCCTAGTAATCCTTTATCCAAGGCTGCTTGTTCCATGGCCAATTGATATGATTCCAGTCCTTTGATCTATAGCAAGTTAAACTAGGTATACATTTATTTTTCTACAAGTTAAACTATGTATAAATTTCTTTTTATTACTCTAATAGTTCTTTTTTGTAGTAGCTTACAACAGACTATACTTTTATAGGTGAATAAGGGTTACTGTGGATGTTTATATATTTATCCATCGAAACAATATTCTTTAATTTATTATATAATATCCTTTTGCATCTTTGCACACATTCAAGTGTATTATTTTTTAGAATATAATTATCTAATATTTCCTCGTTGGAAATAAGTTAAAGTGTATTTGATTCCTCTAACCAAGAACTATGTTTCCAATTAATTCCCCCAAGGCTCTATCTCCTACTTCCCGGGAGAACAAATAGTAGTCATTTCCCAATTGACATTTCCTTTACCCTTAGCATCATCTTGCCACTTTTGTGGTATGAGTACAATCATTCTTTCCCAATATACGCTTATCTTTTATACAACCCATTTTATCTCCAACAATCCATTTAAGTGAGTTTTACCCATTACATTTTTCTTTTCAGTCATGTGTTTTCTTGGTAGTCCGCAAAACGAACAATTCAACTCTCACAAAAAGAACACTTTTGTTTAATTTTTATCTTGCCTCCTCTTGGGCATAACTCCTTCCATGTGAATTAGAAGTATAATATCACATGTAAGCCTTTAATAATTTTTCAAGAATTATACTTCCTCGAATGCGGGTGACCTCCGGCATGATACGAGCAAGCCATATGGCAAGCACGCATAGCCACGTGATGGCGCAGGGGCCATTAATGCTTCAGGCCGTCGATCGGGCGAGGAGGAAGGCTTCCCTAAGGAAGCGGCCTGAGTTGATGGCTCACCTGCGTTGTGCAGTTATGGAGCTCACACACCGAGAATTTGAAGAGGGTATTCATGGAACAGGTCGACAGTCGACGAGCCATTGTGAGGTTGAGTGGGACGAGCTCTAGCTGTGGGGGCTCTCCGAAATTGTGCAGGTGCAGAAGAGAGCAAGCAGGCTTCGACCTGCCCATCTGGTTCTCCATGGCTCGTATCTGGTTCTTACTGGCTCTCACCTGGGCACTGAGCTTTCTGAAGCTTCCTTATTTGGGAGGAAGTGGTGGCGAGTTCAAAAGGGTGACTGCGAGCGAAGCACAGTGCAAAATCCTAAAGAATTCAGGAAAGGGCTCATGGCTCGACTTCGAGAGAGGCAACCCTGCCGCAGAGGCTCTGGCAGAGGCTCTAGGAGAGGCTCAGCGTTGCGCTCTCTAGCAGCAAATGAACACCATCATTGCTGTTGTTGTTTCTGTCACAGGAGAGCGAGAGCTCAACCCCTCCAAGTTGGGCAATTCACGGAGGTGGGAAGCTCCAGTGAGGGAGAGCCGGCCCTTCCAGCGTTTGGTTCGGTCGTTTTCACCCTGGGCCGCTCCAGAGGCAACGAGGGCATCAACGCACACATTTCCGTCCTCTTCACTGCAGTTCCTGAGAACGATGGCAGTGATGCGCCTCCTGGAGAGGGGGAGCCACCCTCAGGTAGCATTATTTTGGAAGGTCCTGATCAGCAACCCGCAACTGCGCATGGTGAGGAAACTCTGGATACCCCCGTCCCACCTCCGGAGCAGAAGATTCAAAATGAAGCAACAGCCATTTGGGCTGCAATGTGGGAGGGAGTCCCGGAAGGAATGGGCTGGTGCACCATTGAGGAGGAAACAAGGCCTGAGGAAGGAGAACTCGGCAGAGCTGGTCAAGGTGGCGGTGCTGGTCAGGGTGGCGGTGATGGTCCGGGTGGCGGTGCTGGTCAGAGTAGCAATGCTGGTTAGGGTGGCGGTGCTGGTAAGGATGGCGGTGCTGGTCAGGGTAGCGATGCTGGTCCGGGTGGTGATGCGGGTTCGGGTGGAGATGCTGGTCAGGGTGGCGGCGATGCTGGTCAGGGTGGCGGTGCTGGTCGTGGCAGCGATGCTGGCCAAGATGGCGGTGCTGATCTCGGTGGCAACAGTCACGGCTTGGCGGGCTAGGACTGAACTCCTAGCGCACACTCCAGCTCCCACCTTCTTCTCTCTGCTCGAATCTAAGTCTAAGGTCTCTATGTTTACTCACATGCATTTTTCGTTCCGGTCTTATCTAGGTCAGTTTGTTTGTCCAGGTTGTTCAGTTTCTGTTCAGCCTGTGTATGGCGACTCACAGTTGAATTTTGATGGATGCCCCTGCGTGGGCTGTTAAGTTAGATAGTTTGTCAAGCGGGTCAGGCTTTAGCCTCTGCCTCTTTTTGAGAAAGCAAGACATTTTTGTCGGTGCTACCCCTGCGAGGGAGCTTTTGAGACAAACTCAGGATGCCCAAGGTGCCAATACAAACCATGGAAGTCGTGTTCTACTGCATGTAATTTTCTGTAAATGCTTATAATAGAATACATAGTTTTAACGAGAAAAAAAAAAAAAATTCAAGAATTATAACACAAAAAGCCAATTTTTTTATATTAATAAAAATAAATATTTACACTGTCATATGTTACATCACTTGACTGAGTTTGACTTGTTAGGGGCAATTAAATATTCAATTGAAAAGGTCATAATATAAATTTACCAAGGCTTATTACAATTCACTTTTGTAATTAGAGGAAACATAAGCACCTTGAAAAAGACATCTTTAGCATGTTTAAAAAGAAAGTTGTATATTTTTTAAATGAATTGTGTATTTTATTTGAAAATTAATTTATTAACTTAAACAAAATATAAATCAAAGGATAAAATTCAACTCCATTTGTATTTTTGAAATATATTTTGATTAAAATATTTGTAAACAAATTAAGTTGAACATGAGTGACTTAAAATAAAATATTTAACTTTTTCCTAGTTTGCTTATAATATTATGATATTATGTATGTGTAAAATCATGATAGAAAAAGACAAAAAATAACACAAAAAATAAACCCATACTAAAAAATAAAAAACACATTTTAAAATTCTATCATTATAAAGCATCAATTTCTAGCTAATTAATCTCTAAAGTACATAGCTTCTTCCAAATTATGATAAATGTTTTGTGGTGTATTTTTTGAAATCTATTGAGTACTTGTGCTTGGCAAAAGTTTATAATCATAATCATTTGTGATATTAAATTTATTTTTTATTATTGAAAGGATATTTTTAATTTATAGATGTTATGAATCATTGTAGAAATAAATGGATGTTATTAAATTGAATTCAAATTCGCACATAATTTTGCACATAAAATAAGTTAAAACCCAAATTCAACTCGTTTAAAGTGTAATTTTTATATACTATCTTTATTTATGGGTAAATCCATTATATATGCACAAACACAAAATAAACTATAGTCACAAAAATTTGAAATTCTATCATAAAACATAAAATTGTAATTAATTATAAGAATATTCATTAAAAATTATTGCGATTTTAAAATACACACATTGAATAATGGTGGTTACAAAAAAACATACACTTTCATTCATGATGTCATGGTCATTTACCAAAATAAGTGAACTTTTATTAAATTGAGCATAGATAAGTTATGCAAGCATTCAATTCATTTAAACTGTAGTTGTTGCATTGGATACTATGCATGCTTAAAATCATCATATAAGTTATTTCTATCAAGTGATTGTAATAAGAAAAAAATTGTGTTCCAGAATCTATATACATACAAATACAAATGAAAAAACCAATACATTACATAAAATAAAAACACAAACATCTAAAATTCTACCATCACAAAACATGGATTTGTAACTAATTATCAATATATTGATTAAAAATGCTTCTCAAAGATGCATTGAATAGAGATACTTACAAAAACTCCATAGCCATTCATGATGTTATGGTCATTTGCAAAAATAAATGAAATTTTGTTAAACTAAATGCCAATCTAAACATGTATAGTTTATTACACATTCAATTAATTGGGACTGTAATTCTTGCATATTATATTTTATGTGTGTAAAATCATCGTAGACGTGATTTGTATCAAGTAAATAGACAATTTGGGAAATGAAATTCCATATGGGATATTCTAATGAAAGCATTTCGTGTGTTCTAAAATTATACACAAATAAGAGCATAAACAAACAAACACATACATTTCATAAAATAAAAACACAAACATTTAAAATTCTATCATCACAAAACATCAACATGTAGCTAATTATTAAAATCATATTAATTAAAAACAATTAGAAAGAGTATTGTGCATTGAATAGTGGCACTTACAAAAATTCAAATTCATTGATGATGTTGAAAAAATAAGATTTTATTAAATTAAACAATAATTTAAAGATTAGCATGTTAATATACAAATTCTACTCATTCTAAAATTAATTATTTTATACGATATTACATGTGTGTAAAAATAGTATACTCAAACAAACAACCACACACAAACAAAAGCATAACAAACAAATACATAGCATAAAATAAAACCACATACATTTAAAATTATGTCGTCACAAAACATCAATCTATAAATTAATTTTTAAATTTTATGTTTATTTTGATTGATATATTTTTAATTTTACATTGAATGATTGTGGTTAAAAAAATATTCATGCTCATAGTCATGTGCGATGTTGTGATTATTTGTATTGTTGAAAGGTATATATTGATTAAAAACAATCATAAAATCTTGTGATTTTCAAACATACAAAAACGGGTGATGATTCTTACAAGGAAAATCTTTAGTCATTGTTGCTTGTGGTATTGTCATGCTCATTTATATCTCTAAAATTTATTGAATAAAAATACTTTTGAAATTTTGATTTTATACTAATAGACTTAACAAATTATAAACTCCACCCGTTTTGTATCGTAAAATAAAAAAAATGAGTAAAATTTAAGATAAGAATATGTTAATTAAAATATCAAATTAAATATTGATAGGGGAATTGTCTCAAGAGGACAATCTCGGTGTGATGGCTAGGGTTTCTTAGTCCTTTTGCTTTCCTTATGTAGTCGGGTTTCTTCAAACATCAAATTCACCTTCTGCGTCATCGCTAGGGCATGATCTCACTGCTCGCGGGTCTGATAATGGAATTTTTGAATGGAGTTAATTCTAGTTCTAGTCTCCTATTCAGGCATGGAGACTGACAAATGATGTTGTTAGTAGTATCGTTCACCAAATGATTGATGCAGAGTACCTTCTCAGCTCGTACGTACATGATGGAATAGAAGGAAGTGAAGGGAATCACATTCGTGAGTCAGGAATGGACCTATGTAGGATTAAGACAAAATATTGATCAGATATGAAGGAAAAATATTCGACCTCGAAAACTTCATTTCATAGATCTATTGTTAAAGATCCCGAATTTGGATATTCTCAATCCCCTGAGCACATTAGCTTGTCAAAATGGAGGAGTAGCATTGAATGTGGAAAGTCTGCTTCGTTTTTTTTCGGATCAAAATTTTCCTCGATCGAAGTGGCTGGTTTTGGTGGTTTGGCCATCACTTATGAACTCAATACTGCCACGGAAATCCATATCACTCTTTGCAGATCCACACTTATCCATTGATTCTACTAAAGATTCGTGTGACTGTCAAGTATGGGCACTCGATCTGGTAGCCTTCCAAATTTTTGTCAAATCCCCAAATGGAAAATCAATATTATTTTGGGTTTGGGCCACAAATCACGTCAAACAATTTAAGCACAATATTGTGCACACTCTGGGTATCCCAGTACTTGTACAAAGTCTAATCTGCGGATGAAAATCGATGCAAGAAGTTGTGATGTTACAAGATTATAACATCCTCCCGTTATCCACCATCATATTAAACTTGAGGATCGGGGAGGATCACCTTGACCAATAAATTCAAAGGGCACAAGGGTAGTGTCCAGATCTAGTATTCCCAAAGGAGCATAATCAAATCAAGGGCAAGTAAATGGAGTCTTTTCTTTCATAGATATCCTCAAATGAAGATGTGTTGCCTCAACAACACTAGATCAGAAACACGATATACCCAACCCCTACATAGTGGAACAACTGAATCAAATCCCAGTATTGACTGTAGATCTACCATAAAAAATTATTTTTTCATAACATATGAATCTCAAGAAGTACTATACAGATTCAACACTTTTTGGCTAAAACCAATGGATCTCTTCCATTGGAAATTCACAAATTGAACAATAAATTGTAAGATTCAGTTTTGCTCCAGGGGCGTTTTCATAGTAAAATTTGTATCATGAGAGGGTTGTGAATATATACTGCAAGAGGGTGCATGGTTTTGGGGCTTTGCAGGAAATTTTTCCACCCCTTCGTTCCCATATTTCGACGCCAATATAATTGTAGTATCTCGAATGTTGGTTTGGGTTAGATTGTATATCTATCCGTACATTTATGGCTCCATAAAGTGATAGAAACCATTGGGAACATATTAGGGTGATAAATAAATAAATATACAAAAATATTTGAGGAACAAATCTACAAAATCGCCAAAATTTCTTTGGATCTAGAACTCAACAAAGGATTTTAGGACAATATTCTCTTGACACACAACAAGCAGTGCTCGACAGAATTCCTAGATTTTGAGAACACAACATCTAGATGTCGAATAAGCCAACAAATGAGACATCCAAAAAATTCATGTCCTGATGCCAAGAAAACATCCCAGAGGAAGAAGTAAACAAGAAAGAAACTCAAGGGATGAAAATTCCCACAAAAGTTGCCTCACAAAGAAGAGAATGATGAAGAAATGGATCCTCCTACCAATGAAGAAGCCCAAAATACACAAGAAAACATAGAAAAGGGGAGCGTTAATCATGAAGTTTCAGGAACTTCAGCACACGCATCGAGGCATGAGATGATCACTGTAGAAATAGAGGCAGGTGATTCAAAATATCATTGTGTATCTCAAAGTTCAGTTTTAGATAAGAAAAATCTAAGAATGAATGAAGGGACCCAGCTAGAGCTTGTAATGGCCACTCCTTAACAGGCAGAATGGAAAAAGGTTAAAAAGAGGAAATGGAGAAAAGGGTGACATGTTTACCACCACTTGGAGTTGTATTTTTGGTCTTTGTGATCACCAATTTCGATTGGCACAATTGAATGCATTATCACTATCTACAACATGTAATTTTTCTTTCATTAATAAAATTATAATTTTTCCCGAGGAAAGAAATTATATTATTTTTAAATAGTTATAAAAGAATCTGATTTTCAAATACACATTGAATAGTATAGTGGTTGTTACAAAGAATATTTTTCATTCATGATGTCATGGTCAATTACCAAAATAATTGATTTTTTTTTTAAATTTACCATGGATAAGTTAATACAAGCATTCAATTCATTTGAAGTGTATCCCTTGCATTGGATACTATGCATGCTTAAAATCATCATAGAAGTTATTTGTATCAAGTTTATAGACAATTTGTTTAGTGACCTTCCATATGGTATATTATAATGAAAGCTTTTTTTGTGTTCTAGAATTCATAGATATATAAACACAAACAAGCGCAATGAAAAACAAGTAAATACATTCTATAAAATAAAATCACAAACATTAAAACCCTATCATCATGAAACATCCATTTGTAACTAATCATAAATATATGTTAAATAAAAATACTTATAAAATAATTTTATTCTTAGATATGCATTGAATAATGATACTTATAAACAAAAAAAAACCATGGTCATTTGCAAAAATAAATGAAATTTTGTTAAACTAAATGCTAATTTGAACATATATTGTTTAATACACATTCAATTAATTGGAAGTGTAATTCTTAGATATTATATTTTATGTGTGTAAAATCATCATATATGTGACTTGTATCAAGTCAATAGTCAATTTGGGTGATGACCATCCATACTACATATTCTAATGAAAGTCTTTCTCGTGTTCTAAAGTTTATACACAAACAAGGGCATACAAAAACAAAAAAATTCATTACATAAAATAAAAACACAAACATTTAAAATTCTATCATCATAAATATTCTATTTAATTATGAAAAATGATTAATTAGAAAGGAATTCAAATTCATTCATGATGGTGCTGTCATTTGCAAAAAAAACAATATTTTATTAAATTAAGCTACAAGTTAAAGATGAGTGCTTTAGTATACAAATTCTACACATTGGGAAAATACTTATTTTATATGATTACATATGTGTAAAAACAATATACACATACAAACATAACAAACAACCAACGGAAAAGAAGACCACAAAAAAAATTACATAACATAAACTAAAGCCACATACATTTAAAATTATATGATCATAAAACATCAATTTGTAAATTAATTTTTAAATTCTATGTTTATTTTGTTTGTATTTTATCATCATCACGAGAGACTTTTGATATATTTTTAAACTATCATTGAATGATTGTGGTTTCAAAAAATATCATTGTCATGGTCACTTGTGATGTTGTAATTATTTGTATTGTTGAAAAGTATATATTGATTAAAACCAATCATGAAAACATGTTATTTTAAAACTTACAAAAAATGGTGATGATGCTTATAAAGAAAATTCACAACCATAAATTTTTGTCATATTATAACAGGTTATAAACTCCACCCATTATGTATCATAATTAATTAACTAATAAATTAGTTATTTATTTTGTTTAAAGTTGTGTTGTTCATTCGTTATTAATATCAATTTATTTAAACAAATTAATAAATTTATAAACTTCTTGTTAAGTTGGAAATGTTTTTATATTAAAATTTTAAGTTAATTAGAATTTCCAATGGTTTTATATTAAATTAAATTTTAAGTTAATTACAATAAAATTTTAGAAATTTTTGAATGAACGGTTTATATTTATATACGAAGTTTTCTTTAAAATATTAATATGTGTAACATGAGGGAGGAGGATAATGGAGAGCGGGGCAAAAATGTGCGCTAGGGCTTTAAGCTGCTGCAAAGTTGAATTCGCTGCAATCGAGCTTATGCTTGTTTCTGTTCATCAAAGGAATCCACACAGTGGGGTATTGTTGTTGCGATGAACATCAAAGGAGGACAGAAGTTCTATGGGAACCACACTGGAAGGGATTCAGGTGATTCAAAGTTGTTGGAAATATATGATCTGTGTAGAGAATGGGGACTCGACTCATGCGTTTTTTTATTCCTGGTGGTATCTTTTTCACGCAGGATCTTTTACGCATTCTCCCAAATCCACTTTTTTTATTTTGCTTTAATTAATATTTCTTCGTAGATGATAGTGGAATGGAGATGATCGGTAGAGCTCTTCTAGGGTCTGGAGCTGACTGGTCAATTGCATCGATTGGCCCTGTAGCGGATCCCATCCTGGCTATGCCTGTGACGTATGAAGGTTACATAGATGTCGAAGAAAAGCCCGTGAAGGTGTCAAACGGGAATCCCAAATGGATGAAGTTGATAGCGCCTTCATTTAAAGAGGATCTATGTAGCCATCGTGGCTCTGAAGGTGTATTGCACTTCGTGCCAATATGATGTGGTCGTTCCTGAGGCCCTAAAGAAAGATGAGGCACCAAATATTGGTGCGAAACCTACAGCTTCAAAGGCGGTGGCCCTCAATGCCAAGGATCAAGATGCAGCCACTAAGACTGCTACTCCGAAGGCCATGATGAATTCTATCCCCATGATCATCTGCGAGGTCGCAAAGAAAGCCGAAAAGGAGTCTGGCTACAGGGAACAGGGAAATAGTTTCCTGAAGGAGCCCACAGAGATCCCATTGCATTATGGCACACCCGAGGCTGCTTGGTCATGCTACCTCTAGAAAGAATTAGAACCCTCATCAGTAGTAAATATTTTTTTTATTTAAATTTTTTATTAAAACCCCTTCGGAGATGTCATTACTGATCTGGGTTCATTCAATAAACTGTGTGATTCATTTTAAGAATCTTATCTCAAATCATTTTGGATATCCAGCTGGATTATAATATCTAAGTTTTGGGGGCAAAGCTCTCAAGGATCCTAAACCTCTCACATAATACAATATTTTGCTTATGTTTACTATAATACTCAATTTGAGGTTGAGAGGTGGCGCAACAGATTACAACAAAACAAATCATTCAAGAGGAGGCTTTCAGAGCAATTCAACCAAAAACAAATAAATACATTAAAAGCACAAAGATGGAGGACTTTCTTTCAAAAACATCGTCCAAGAGAAAAATTCACCTTCAGCCACAACAAAGCAAGCTGGAACTAAACCATGTACATATATTATGGAGAAATTGAATCACATCCTAAAATGAAATAGAGATATACCAAAAACAAATGAGCATTGTAATCTTTTGGGAAAACAAGCTATTATCTGTAGATACCACTGTTTATGCACAAAATGCACTGAGCTCTTTCACTGGATTTTCGCAAACTGCAGTGCTCACTATGATATTCACCTATGTTCTAAGGGGTTTTTCATTGTAAATTTCCCATCAACAAAGGCTAGAGACATCATATTATAGAAAGGACCATGATTCTGGGGATCCATGGGTCTTTTCATCATGCCATGGTTTCCGGAATTTGATGCAAATACTATGGTTGTATCTAGGATGCCAGTTTGGGTTCATCTGCAAAACCTCCCGTTACATCTATGGAACCATCCAAACCTTGCAGGCATCAGTGTTACATCTATGGAACCAACCAAACCTTGCAGGCATCAGCAACACCATCGGGCGACACATTAGAATGGACACACAAAGACTAGAGAAAAGAATTTTCACATTCGCACGAATATGTGTAGAAGTAGATCTCAACAAAGGTTTGTCAACCACATTCAACTGAAGCACAAACAGTGGTGTTGGAGACATATACTTGATTATAGAAATACAACATTTAGATGTAGAAACTATAGGCAAATAGGACACCTACAAAATAAGTTCCTGAAGCCAAAAAAACACACATGGAAAGAACAAAAGAAGAAACAGGCCAAGGGATGGCAATTTTCACCACCAGGCTCTCATGAGGAGGAGGAAGGTGGTGTGAAACATCCCATACCAATGAGGAAAATCATATGAAAAAGGAATCAGAAGCACATGAATTACATCCACAATCTACATGAATTACATCCACAATCTTCGATGGACTTATAGCTAGTAAATATACGAGACACAATGGATACCCCTGGATCCAAATGACTACATACATTAGACAACTCTGATTCTGACAAAGAAAACCCTCAACCTAAGGATGATACTTCAGTTGCACTTACATCTTCGATGCTGATTCAAGGGGAGTGGTGCAAGGTGAAGAAGAAGAAAGGGAGAAAAACATGATTTTTCTCCCCATATGTACATTATTTTTTGCAATTTTTGATCAGCTATTTGTTTTAATTAATAAAATTAGGATCTTTCTCCTGGAAAAAACAATAATATTTGGAATGTCAAATAAGATATAAGGAAATAATATAACCTTCACAAAAACCATTTGAAATACATTTATAATTAATTTTAAAATTAGTTATTTGTTACTAAATTAAAATTTAAAAAAAAAAGTTTACAATAATAGGAGATTATTTTTTAACAATTAAATAAAACTTAAAAAAAAACTTAAATGTTGAAGAATATTTATGAGAGTTAAAAAAAT
>APFE030382006.1:128932-177358 GCA_000404065.3 Pinus taeda | reverse complement strand
AAATTGATAAAAGCAACTTTCTTAACAGACAATCAAAGAAACAATCTCTTTATCTTTTCCAAGAATACAACACATGACCACTCATTACTTGCACGGAAATTCCTTTCTCTTTCCAAATGCTTCAAATGCTACTTAAAACAAACTTTTCAAAGATGTTTTTGTATTTTTCCTATTTAACAAAGCATATAAAACTATTCTAACAAAAAGAAATCTCAAAATTTATAAAAATCTATGAAACACTCACTCAAAAGCAAATCAAAAGGAAATTTACCTAAAAGTAAAACTAACGAGGCAAAAGTCTACAAAGATAATTCCAGGTTGTTTTACTCGGCAACAATCAAACCAAGGACCAGCTCATGCAGAATCATAAACCAGTCAAAAACAAAAATCAATCTCTTTTGTTCTTTTTCTCAAGAATGAAATTCACAACTCAATCAACAAGATTCTTCGAAATTCCGCAAAGAGACAACACAAAGGTAGGTTGCTCACATAGGTAGACTTTATGACAGGTCCGACTCGTAAGAAGACTGATAAAACTAGAGAGATCCAAGGTTTCACAACTTCTAAAGTCAAAGTCACTACAGGACCAATGCAAAAATCAACCCCTAGGGCTAGAAATTCTATGAATTTCACTAAAACTCTTGACGCTAACGAAACAAGTTCAGGTGAAGATCTTTGATAGGTAACCAGTGGATCTAGGCAGTAAAAACTAAATAAAGACAAAATCTAAGAGGAAAAATTGAAAAATTGAAATTTTCTCAATTTTTGACAGGGTACGCAGGTAGCCTGTTTGCACAAGTGCGTGTACGCTCTGTGTACAAAGCTACAGTGCATACAAGTAAGCACTGTGCTCAACTCAGAGGGTGCGTACTACTGGAAAAACCAAGAAAAACTAAACTCTAATCTAACTCTAAGCAAGCCCACCCAAATACAGAGTCAAACAGCCAAAAAACAGAAAAGAAATGACTTTTCTCAGATCAAAGTTTCACACAAAGGGAAAATCATTCACATCAATGGAGTTACCCAGTGGAGTCGCCATTTTGTTATGCGGAAAGAGTTAATTTTGTGGACAAAACCAACCTCCCTAGAAGCTTAAGGCTTTCTAGTGACAAACAAGACAATTAAGAACAATCCTTCTCTAAATATGCATTTACCATATAAGAAATCAAGTGTTTAGATCCTACCTGTAGTCCAACACTATTGTAGTAGTCCAGCCTCGTCGATTCGGATGAGCTCCTCCTCTCCGAAACCTGCATTCACTAACAATCAAACGATTAAATAGCACCTGAATATCTCATAAAATAAAACATATTCAACATATAGACCAAGGAGTATATGAAACAACCCATTAATAACAAATTGTTGAGAAGAATGGACTTATTTGTATTAATAGGAAACAAAAGAAACCATTACAACCTGAGCCTTGGTGTTATGCAGGTCCCTCCCAGTGTCCAGCAAGAGTTTTCCTTTACTTTGATAAGCTCACCCACTTCCAAATGAAACAAGAAAGGATGGGAATCTCTCCTCACAAGCTTCTACAAGGAAGTCCTAATTCCAGCAGCATCTACCCTTAGGAATTTCAGCTTTCAACCTCCCTCCCTTCTGGCCCAATGCATGTATTTATAGTGCTCTAGAGGAAGTTAATCAGGTCCACCATCAATGGGATAAGCCCCTCTTTGGATGGGATAGCTCCCCTCTTGATGGGATAAGTTCCTCTTTCATAGGGATACATGAACCATCTGGAGGCGCTCAATACACGTCAAACCATCTTCTAGAATGCTCTAGATTTGACCAAAAGTAACTTTTTTAAGATGAAACTCATGGCTTTTGACCTTTACAGGAGTACGCACCCACCCCTTTACATACAGAGCGTACAAGTACGCAGGTATTGTGAACTTGGGTTGCGTACACACAGGTAAGGTTGAGAGAAACTGCGTACCCAGAGATAAAATAGATTTTTAAAGACTTTCTCTCTTTCTTGAAGTTCGACATGGAGAGCAGAGGTATGAGGCTTTCCAAGGAGGATAGTATGACAGTTGACTAGAACATCTAAGTGAACTAGATGAAATTCATTTAATGGTTGTCCAGAGAACTACTGCGATTCAACAACGGAGAACAAAATGGCATGATAAATTTATTAAGAATAAGGTGTTTCATAAAGGGGATTGGGAATTACTATATGATTCCAATTTTAAGGACTTTAAGGCAAAGCTTTTCTCTCGTTGGGTGGGGCCTTACGAGATTTATGAGGTATTTGATAATGGAACTATAAGACTTGTCACGATTCATGATACACATGCTTCTTTTATTGTAAATGGACACAATCTCAGACTGTATCATTGTTAGCCTCTAAAGATGCCTTAATCAAACATATCTTTGATAAATATGGTTTGAAGGTTGTTAGTGTAGAGAATTCCTCCTCTACATCCTCTGAAAAAATAAATAAATACATATATAGATATACATATAAATAAATACTCTTACCATTCGATTGTTTTTTTTGCAGGTACTACCATTGGTGTTAATATCCTATGGAGGCAAGAAATATTTTCTAGGTACTCGATGTTGTTACTCCTTCGGTGCTGCTACTACATGGTGAAAATTTCTCCAAGTACCCGATGCTATTACTCCTTCGGTGTTCTTACTCCTCTGATGGTGTTACTCCTTCAGCGCTACTACTCCATGGTGAAATTTTTTCTAAGTACCCAGTGTTGTTACTCCTTAGGTGTTGTTACTCCTCTGGTGTTGTTACTCCTTCGGTGTTGTTACTCCTCCGATGTTGTTACTCCTCTGGTGCTGCTACTTCGTGGTGAAAATTTTTCTAAGTACCTAGTGTTGTTACTCCTTCAGTGTTGTTACTCCTCCGATGTTGTTACTCCTTCAATGTTGTTACTTCTCTGTTGTTGTTAATCCTCAAGTGCTACTACTCTGTGGTGCAAAATTTTCTAAGTACCTGATGTTGTTATTCCCCGAATGTTGTTACACCATCAATGTGGTTACTCCTCTGTGGTTGTCGCTCCGCCAGGTAAGTGTGAGGTATGTCCCCAAGTAGACTTTGCGTCTTTGATTAGTAATTCTTTTGACATGACTTGAGGTGATCGCAGACAGTCATTTTTCAGTTGGGGGGATGTACAACTATATTTAATTCAACAATGATTCACTGACGTCATCATAAAAATCTTTTGCCAATACATCCACTCCAAGATCCTTACCTTACTCTGCACATTTATCAATAGATACTGGATTTAATGAACTAGTCCCTTTGGAGTCTGCGGAGTAATTACCATAATGGCTTACCATTATTTTGATAACCTGCCGTGGATTTTTCCCATCTTTCTAAAATCTCCATTCATATACCTTGATATCACCATTTCCTATTCCCTTTTACAAAATTTTACCTACCGATACTCCCTCCTAACAATTTTTATGCTACTCCAAAGTGTTGCTACTGAGCTATAGCATAATGGGTGGAGCAGCTATGAGACATGAACCTGAGAGCACAATTTTGGTCTACAGTAGCGCAGATGTATGGCAGGTATTTGTAAATGCAGGCTGGGATAGATATTTTGAGAGATTGCAAGGGTTTGATTTGACTATTCCAACTGAAGTTGTGTTGAACTTGGAAGAAGATCATTCCAGAGTTCGAGGTGTCAATATCTCTATCACTAAATAGGCCATCTTGGCCATCAGTGGACTACCACAGGAAGGGTAGAAGTGGTTTTCGTGGAAGGCTCCCTTGTCGGAGTTCCCGGAAGTATTCTTACAAGTCGGGGAAACATATATTTAAAAACGAAGGGGGTATGATCGTAAGTCACTATGTTATCCCTGGGGCAAAGTTGCATACTTCATGTTAAGATACATTACCTGTGAAGGGTTCTTTACAGTGTTGTTCAGGTATCATTTTAAATTGTTAGCATCCCTTTGGTTCCGGCATGTGCAAATTCATTCGCTAAATATGCCTTTCTTCCTCTGGAAAAGTCTTCAATTGATGGCGCAATCCACCCGTATCTCTCAACAAGTATCAGTCATCCTCACGAATCACAAGTTAGTCCAACTAGTGGTAATTCGAGCGTTGGCTCGAACTCCTATACATTGGCCACAATTTTTTGAATTGTCAGAAGAATAACTGGAGGGAAATATACCTACAAAGGGGGAGTATGGAGAAGGCTCAAGCGAAATGGAAGACACCACAACTGATGCTGCTCCACAAGAATGAGTATCACCTATTGGCTCGATCAAAATGTAAGATGCCACAACCAATGCTGCTCCACAAGAACCAGCATCACCTGTTGGCTTAATTGAGATGGAAGATGCCGCAAATGATGCTGCTCCATAAGAACAAGCATCGTCTGTTGGCTCAGTCAAGATGGAAGATGTTATAGCCAATGCTTCTCCAGAAGAACCAGCATTGCCTGTTGGCTCGGTTTAAGTAGAAATGATGGAAATTGAGGACATCGTTGATGCTACTTCAACATTAGTTGATAATCCTTAGGGAGAACTACTAGCACCACCACTTGAACAAGTGAATTTGGGGTCTAAATAAGAGAATGTAGGTGGTGCTGTTAGACAAGAACGAGCACCACCCATCCAAGAGAACTTGGGGTCCAAAGTAGGAAATGTAAGTGGTGTTGTCACACAACAACCAACACCACTGACAGAAGAACCGTGGACTTGGAAAAAGAAAAAGAACCTACAACTGACACGGTTCTTTGGGAACCACAAGGAGACTCATCCCAAACAACAAATGCAAAGGTTGAGGGGCATGATTTAGGGATTACAGTCCACATAGAAATGGGAGAAGATGTTATTCATTCTTACCTTCCTACAACTCTACCAAGGGGGGTGAGGAAATATTAGACTCCTCGGTGCTCGAAGGAGGAAAAAGTAATTCCCCCAATTTTAAAATATTTTGGTACAAGATTTGATGCACTGGTTGAGGCGGCCACTCAAGTGTCGACCCTCGTCATTGCACAGAAGGAACAATTTAAAAACATGGGTGTAAACACTGCTACACAATAATCGGTGCTAACCGAGGAACAAATTGAAGAAGTGTTGATGGATGCTAGCCATGTAGAACCACCAGGGGAAGGCATTTGTGTTGACGCTACCCCACAAGGGTTCGAGTCAACTTTCGTATAGAGAATGGATGACCGGGTGGAAGAGAAAGCACCAGAGAAAAAGGCTAAGGATGGTATTCCGCAGGTTTCTGAGATAACCCAAGAATTATTGAAAGGCGCAATTCCTCCTGAAACTGACCCATCAGTTCCAGAGGCAGTTTTGGAATGCATGGGAGAACAAGTGGGAGAAAAAGGAGTGGAGAATGTTGAGCCCCTGGCCGTGGTAATTACGGAAGGAAATGGAGGGGACACCACTCAAGGTGATAAGCAAACAGAAGAAGTGAGAGTGAAGGTGGAGTCGGTCAACAATTGTGATGATAACCCATTAGGCCCCACACCAGCTACGAGACCAGTGGAGGAGGTCATTATCAAGAAATAATTCATTGAACAATGTGCACAAAGGAGTCATCCCCTTAAGGAAAGGTATTAGTCTCAGTTTAATGAACTTATGCAATTAAAAATAGATAATATGGGATTGAGGAATAGGGTGTTGTGCTTGCAAAGGGGAGCAAGAAGGTACAAGAGAAAAATTGAAATACTTAATATTGGAGTTTCCCCCTCAGCAGCTTAGACCGAAGAAAATCCCATTGTTTCTGCTGCAGTGCAACAAAACCTATAGGCCATTTATGGGAGGCTCGAGAATTCATTTTGACTATCAACATTCAGAAACGGCAGGCTATGACTATGTTTGATTGGTTGCAAAGCTTCAGCCAAAGAATAGGGCATATGGGTAAGTGCAAATTAGTTGGTACAATGATTTGTTCCTACCTTCATAACCTGGATCAATAAGGAAATCATCATGGTAGCTCGGTCAAAGGGAAAGTTAACCACCGAAGAAAGCAAATGAAGCAGGCGAGGAATTATTGAATGCAGACATTTAGCCTCATGATTTTCTTTGCTGATATAAAATTAGGAGGAAATTACGTTATTTTATCTCTTAATGTTAGTTTTATCTAGTGTCAATTAGCATAAGTTGTAATTCTCTAAAACATTCAATGCGTAACAGTTTTATAAATATGCCTCTCGGCATAGTAAACAGAGACTAGGGAATTTTATGTTATAAACACTTTGTTTTATATATAAACTCTGTTTTGTTTTTAATTCTTTATTGTGTGATTCCAATGTGTGGTTAATCATCTTGTGAAGGAATCGTATTGATTCATGCTTCTTGTAGGAGGGCCCCACGAGATAGTAAGGTTTCCTTTTAATTGCAATTTAGTATTCCGTTCTGTCTTTTCTGTAGGATTTTGTTAGTTTAAATCTTAATTTTTATAAGTTCAAGATTGTTTTGCAGAGGGTTCATTTAATCATTTTATTGTTGAGTGAAGTGAGATCTCTTGTGCACGTGGACAAAGTATAAGTTGACATAGATCAATAACATAACTTTACATTGCAGTTGTATAGATCATATTTTCTTTTTTTTGTAAATTGAGTATGTCTATTACTATAAACAGAATATATACAGCAAATACATCATGATCTCATCCCGCCCCGAAGGGAAACCGGGCCTCTTGATCATCCAAAAAATGTCAGGTTGAAACAAAAATTGACTGTTTGCCACTGTATCAAACCATTTTTCCAGGTCTATTACTATATCTAAGCTCCTACTATAGTCTACGAAGATCTTCCTATTCATCAAGATAAACATGTGTTGCATGTCTAAAGTAAAGAAAAAGATCAAAATTTCCAAAGAACCAGGAACTTGCCGAAATTCTACTTGTTTGGGCGAGCTTTCTGTCCTTTCTCCTGTTTTACCAAAACTCCACTGGCCACACGCTGGTTCTGAAGGTCCTCCAGTCTTTTTTCCTGAAGGAGCATGGTGATAACAATGTCTTTCAGCTCCTTTTTCACATTTGGAAGGCCTTGAACCATTTCTGCCATCTCCCTGGCAACTTGCTCTAAGGCTTTTGCCATGAGGCGTTTCATAACCCAATATAAATGGAGGGACTGCTTATAGAGGGTCATTCTGCCCCTGGTATGGCCAGGATCAGGCATAATGGCAGCCCATTCTTCCATTTCCTCTTCTGACTGAGCCTGGATAGTGTCCTCCTCCCAGTGCTCCATGATCTTCCTGATTTTTGGATTGGAGTTTTCTTTGTAATCCTTCTCTGCCATTCGAATTCTATCACTAATCGTCTGTCTGGGCTTCCTGGAATCATCGCCTGTCGTAGGCGCATCTTCCGGCTCCTGGATGGGGCTACATTGCTGGCCCCTCCTGCTTCTTCCCTCCGCCACATCCCTATGCTTACGACCTCCTCGGCCCCTTCGGCCTCGACCCCGCCTTCCTCTGCCTCGCTGGCCTCCTCTGCTCCTACCACCAAAACGGTCCCTCTCTGGCTCATTATCCTCACTTTCCTCACCCGGCAGGCATTTCCAGCGATTCCGCCAGACTTCCTCCTCCTGAAAGTCATGCTGCTCCTCATTATCCTCTTCAGAGATTTCCACGAACTGGACGTGCATATTCCCTTCTGCATTAACCTTGCGTTTGCCTTTCAAATCCGCCGGACTTTTCTGCTGGAATTCTTGCCTCCCGCTTCTCAGGCACCTCCTTCCACTTGTGCTGCCTTCTCCTTCCATTACCCTGTTTTCTCTGCACCTTCTGCCTCGTGTCTTCCTCATGGTGACAGGCCCAGACTGCCAATGCACTACCAAAACGTCAACCGAAAACAACTCGTTTTCCCCTCGGATAGACCCAACTCCACAGCACACCAGGTCGCTGCAAACAGCAGGTTTGCAATCCTCTCGGCCCGTTATCCCTCTCTTGCTCCCTGTTTTATCTCCGCCCATCCTGGTAGAAACATAATTGTGGTTGTATCTGTATCTGATCCCACGGTTCGTCTCATCATGGTGCGACCTGCTCACCGTCTTGCCGTCCCATCCAGTACTCCGGCCACCTGCAATACTGAGCCTCTACGTGACCTGATTTCCTTGCCAGCCGCTCCACCTGCCAACATTAATCCTTCCTTGATTAATCTTGATTACACCTTCGAACGTGCGCCGCCGGGGCGTCATTTTACCCCCTGCCAGGTCAGCCAGCTCGATCGGGCGGTATAGATCATATTTTCATTTCTAGAGTTAATCTTCTTTTTTTTCAAGAGTAGATATATTTACATTGTTAATATTTCATTTGAAGCAAGTGTGATTTTAATTTAAAGCAAGTGTGATTTCATTTAAAGGAAGAATGTGCATGTGAATCCATTTCAAGCAAAGTTTATGTGTGATTTTATTTAAAATAAAAATGTGTGTTTGATTTTACTTTGAGTAAGTGTGAAGTAAGTGTGTTGTTCATTTAAGAGTGTGATTTTTCTTTCAAGCAAGAGAAATAAAATAAATATCATTTTTATGAGTGATTTATTTACTTACATAACTGTAGAGAAACATTTGCATTTCGATATCTCAAATTAACTTATGATTTCTTTAAGTGATAAGGACTCCTAGCACAAATAATGCACATACATTTCATCAGTTTACTAGCCCTGGTTGATAATTCATGTAAGTAATTTAACACCAATTAAATTACCAAAGGACTATCATAATTATAATAATGCTTATTAGAGCCAAAAATAGTGTAGTACATTTGTCCATCACCTCTCTTATTCGGAGTATCCAACATCCTTCCATCTCTCACTGTGTCATCTCTATCTGACCTGTGACCACCATGAGACCTACTATCATATGCCTAATTAGTTTTGTCCTCCTACCCATGGCTGATCCAAAGTGGCCCTTGTCACTACAATTCTGAAAATATATGAAGGAGTATTACATTAACCTCTGCTTGTGCCTGCATGATTTTGTCATTGTCCACCTTACAAATCCTTATTTATTCCTTCAATATTCTCAATGTGTATGCTAAGTCAAAAAAGTTCCCAACACCATGCTGCTCATCTAATTCATAGCGGAAATCTTTTTAGTCTACCATATTTCTCATCATTTTGATCTCCTTCTTGCAAGGCATACTATGTCAGCTAAACCAAATCACAGTAAACCTGTGTACCTTAGAAAAAATCAGGGAGGATATGTCATCTGCAAGATCATCCAAATAAATATAATACATATATAACATAATCATGACAGCATATATACATATAAAAAATAGGCGTATCAACACATAAACATCATGCAAGCTAGAGTCTAGTCATTAATGCATGACCATATCAACTACACATACTACATGAACTCATGCATGAAACCAACACCATACCGATGTATACTGACAATACATAAGAATAAACAACATGTAACCAATCATACACTCATGATGACATACTTTACAACAACAACATCCTCTTTCACATGGTGAAATCACTACAACCACGACCGACACCATGAATATGCAACAATCATATAGACCACAGGATGATTAACACACATGCAGCCGACATGAATGTGTGACTAACACACACTTCCCATCTCGCCCAAGGGGTGAACCATGCTCTGATACCACTTTGTAGCATCCTCATCCCACATCAACCCAAGTAACAGTCCAACTGGGGTAATATGAAACAAGAGGCTACTATAATGGGATTCAACCTCTTAAGTGACCTTAATGAAGTGGAATCAATGGAAGCACATCAAACATACCTTCCACATCAACAACATAACTCCTAGGAGTTAATCCAACCACTGAGGTAACCAATTCCTGGGACCAATTAGAGTTTTAGACCACTAAACCCTTAGATGCTCCCTTGATATGGACAAGCATGTGTCTAGGAGGCTTCAAACGCTCCCACAACATGGGTATGCATGTGTTTGGGGACTTTTCTCCTTAAACCTCTGCCTACGACTTTGGTATTTGTGCCAATTTTTTAGGTCCAGAGCCCATGTCACTACCCAAAACTGAATGACACTTTTGGAAATGAATTTACACAACATAAAAATGATGCATTTGAAAAAACAGTGGCAAGGTCTAGACTGGACCCCTAATAACCATGGTAGGGATTTCGTCAAACATGTCACAAATATGTAATCTACAAGTCTAAACAAGAGAGTTGAGCATAGGGGTATCCTACTGATTTTAGAATCGCTAAGAAGAATATTTCTCTTATGTCATTACTTTCATCATCATCTATTAAGTCATAGATACATTGTTCATTCATTTACAAATCAAAACATAAGTAGAGCCATACATCATCATTGCCATAATACATGCTTATAACCAACATAATAACAACATAAATACCAAGGATACATAATCCATAGAATACACATAATAACCAGTACATTTTCACATAAGAAGTTAAGGAAAGAACCTCTTATTAATGAATGCAAAAGCCAACCCGGGATGATACTAGCAAATTCCACCTGAAGATAGAATGTATAATCTAATTCTCTCTTCAACCATTCACCCTCATGCCATATTCCAAGCATGAATGTGGGACCTAAAGAAGAGGAACCAACCAGAGCATCCCAAGGCCACACCACCTCACTCTCATACATAGAAAGCAAGGTTTAATGTAATCCATCTCAGATCACTAGACCAAGAAATAACATGTAACAATAGGCTTTAACATGATATCTACCAGATCACTAGGAAAAAACAAGCATGGATGCCAACGGATTTCTCTGCCTACACCATAAGGAATTTTCTTGTCTCCTAGTCTCTTAGGATTTATCGCAATCCACACCGGATCACTAGGCCCTAAACCGAGACCCACTCTCCATACTTAATCACATATCCCATCCCAGGATTACTAGGACTGATGGAGAGCACCCACATCTAGGCTTTACCATATATCCCGCCATTCACCAGTGGAGGATCCTAAGCCCACCGTAGCAACACAAAATCTGGATTTACCACAACCCAGTATCTAGTTTAGGATTTACTAGGCCATGTGTTCTATTATTCAAATATCCATGTCATGTAGCTTCAAATCCATCTGGAAATTTAGCTCAACAGAAACATGAGAACCCCATCAGATTGTGACTATCCATAAATGGAAAGGCTAAGGTAAATACACTATCACACCTGGCAAAAACCATGCCATAACAGCAAAGAACCACATGCAATACCATACATGCCAAATCTAGCAAGGGAACGCACATGCAAATTGACACCTGCAAGTAGTCCTGATGTAGTTTCTTGATCCTGCTCTTCTTTGATTTCTCCTTCCTTCCTCTTGCCTTCTTTTCCTTTCTTGATCCAATGCTAAAGTGCTCCAAGAAAACTATGTGTCCAAGAGTAAGTGAGAGAGAGAGAGAGAATAATGAGAGAGCTCCAAAACTGAACCGACGAAAGGTTACAAATTGATCCTTAGAAGCCTTTTTATCAGTTAGGCCTCTATTTTCTTCATTTTCCATTATTTTCCTTCACTTTCCTCCTCACATGAAACCTATGACATTTCACCTTCTAATTTCCATTATTTTCATAAATAATTGCCAATTAATGCCACTTTGCCTTTCCAATGCCTTGGCCATTGCCTTTGCCAATTTCCTTAGCCATAATAAACCAATGAACACCCACACTAGGATGTTTTTCCCAACATTTAGCTTGGAATAAGTGTCCCATCAATTGTGGTTATCATTTTTGTCTTTATTAAATTTTATTACATGGAATTTTCAGCAAGGTTGTCACAGAGATTCAGTATGTGAAACCTGCAAATGATTAATATGATATCTCCTGGGTAAATTTCCCATAGGAGATCTACAATTGGTTGCAGAGGGTGTAGATAAAAGAAAATACCGGTGGCCAAAGTTGATCTCCTCATACCTGGACTGAAGTTGATCTTGTTTAATTATATCAGCTCGACATACATTTGACGCAGGGTGTTGAGTTTTGGGTGTAGTCCACTCTAGAGGGGTGTATTATTGAGTTTATTGTGGAGGGTCATCAATCCTTTTCTAAGGCTAAGGTTGTGTTCAAGATGGGGTTACAAGGGATACTATTGAAGGAAATCCTGTTGTGGATGAAATTTCTAATGGTAGAGGATAACTTGGTGTTCCAGAAGGCATCTTTGGAATATTAAAACCCTGTTGCTTGGGGAAGGGCCTAAGGGGAGGAACGCTACCTGGTTAGAAGCTATGAGACTATTGGAGAAATGAATGTGAATTATTTCCATAGGGCTAGAGATATGAGAGCATAGATGAAATCAGATATAGTTGAAGAATGATAGGAGAAGGCTTTGTAGGAGATCTATAGATGACAAAAGGATCTACACTAAGCAGGAGTGCTGTTGAGCAGTCCAGAGGTATGAGAAAGAGAAGGAAGTAGGTCAAGGTCATGGAATGATAGGTTTGATGATAGAGTGAAACCTATTCCAATGGGAGAGGTCGAGATCTCCACAGTGATAGAGATTTAGAAATTCAGTAGAGATTTCACCCCTCCAGTAGAGATAGGAACGCCAGATGGATTAGGCCCTATAGGCTCTAAGGTAAGCCCAAACTATGATATGCATTTTACTATGAGAATATTATTTTCCAAGAATTATGAATCCCCCATTAGTAGTGATTCATTTCCCAACAGATCAAGTAGTACATCGCCCAACCTTCCCATGGTACTTTATAACAACCCTAGTCTATTTATGTCTAAGCTAGTTAAAGTTATTAAGGTGCATAGTGTACACACTGCCTACAAGGTTGGTCTGTCTATTGGTAGAAATAGTAATTGTAGTTTATTACCCTAAGAATCATCACAATCAGGTTCCCAAGGATTTATACTTGTTCCTTCAATTCAACCGTGTATCGTTGGTAACATGGCAGGATCCTTTACTAGAAATCCTGAATTCTATGGGAAAGGGAATGAAGATGTCAAATAACATTCGTATCTGCATGAGGTTATCTAGAGAGATCACTAGAATCAAAATGAAATGAAGCTTATTGAATTCCAGAACACTCTTCGAGACAGAGCCCTGATATGGTTCATCAAGTGGTCTGCACGACAACAGAATCTAATGATAGATGAGGTTCAATGGGAGTTTGTCCAAGAGTTTAAATTCCCTCAGACTAATTAGCAAGGGCTATTAGAACTATGGGAAATTAAGAAGAGGGAGGGTGAAACCACTTGGGAGATGATACAAATATTTAAGGATGTCATTGGCAATCTAAGCTTCCCTATTGACCCAAATCATTAGCGAGATTGGTTTATCAAAGCATTATTGCCACTTACTTACACACCACTGACTCAATAGAATATTGATACTCTGTAGGATGCCCTATAAGAGGCGACACGAATCAAGGCCATGGTAGGATACCCTCATGAACATCAAGGAGTAATGGTCTCCCACAATCCGACTCTCATAGAACTACAGTATCAGATCATTGATCTAATAGAGAAGCTAAAGGACATGCAGCCAGTGCGACCGTCATGACCGCACATATGGTGTACAAACTTCCATGTTGAGGGGCATGATGCCATGGAGTGCCCATGAATCAGAGGCCTGAGCACTCCCTCCGTAGTGGAGGGATCCTCCAGATGTTTACCCACCTCCAGAGTTCTACAGGTTAGTACGTAAAGGTTATACATAGGCTGATTGTAGTTCCACACCTTTCCTAATCAACATGGTGTAGCCCCAACTGAATATTATGAAATTTGCAGGACCTATTGTCATCTCCCTTGCCTCTGTCCACTTTTAAAAAGTTATTCAAATTTTCCAAATAATGTTTTCTGTGAGGTTTGTGGATTTCCATTTCACCATAATGATCATTGTAGGGCATTGGATGCCTTAGCTGAGCAACTAGAACGTTTTTGTTATAGGATCAATGAAACTTATCGAGGGTGAGGAGGTGGAGGAACAAGGGGGGGAAGAATAGGAGGTAGAGGTCTAATCCCCTATTACGATTGTGATAAATAAGGGCATGTTGCAAGATGTTGTCCACTACCCAGAAGACCCTGGTTCTCCTAGTGTAGGGTCAACACACATGCCGTTGAGAACTATCCTGAGCTTATTTCCAAATGGGAGAAAATATAATTAATGTAAAACCAAGGGAACCTAAGACAACTCTCCTTTCAAACATTAATATAGTGACCCAGGAAAGGAGAAGAGCGGAGCTGAATTAGGGCCATGGAACAACAAAGAGTTATAAAGTTGGGCTCACTAAACTACTCATATGATTCTAGCCAACAGAGGTAATATTACAAGGAGGTTGCAAAGATTTTAAAAAAATTGAATCCAACCATTGAGCTCCAAGGAGAATGACTATAACCTTAAAAAGGCAAGAGTTTGAACTTGCTGCAACATAATTCTCAAGCCATGTTTGAATGGTTGAGGTTGTTTCTCCAGATTGTGAATGACGAGAAAATGCTTTGACGGTTGTGGGAAAAACTTAAAGCGATTGTCAAAGAGGGGGAGGCTAGAGAAGGACTCATTTCCACCAATCTACCCTGTTAAAAACACACATAGCAGCAACATAATATGAATGATAAATAGGAGAGTGCACTTATTATCAACAAATGATATACATTTATAGTACATGGTGTGATGCTTGGATACATATTCCAAGTGGTCTCTTGGACTCCTTTTGGCTATTCAGCTTCCACACCAACCCTTAGAGGATTAGGTGTCCAACATTCCCCCCCTTAATCCGAAGGGTTATGTATGAGTCTAAGAAGAGAGTTGTAATACAAAACGTGCAAAAGTGCATGGGTACTAGGTTGAATGTGCTCTTTGAAATGTTGGTATAAAGGGCAGTGGTTTAAGGATGACCACCAACACTGGAATGCTTAGTGCAGTTCTCAGAACTCTTCCAAGTCTGGCGTGAAGCTCAAGTCTTCTGCTAGAGGAAGTGCTCCCGATGTTTTGAAGAGGGAAACCTTCAACCATGAAATGGAGGTCTCACCCCTCATAAAAGGGAGGACTTCAACCTGAAAAGCGAAGTCTCAACCTATGATGGTTTAAGGATGACCAACAACTTTGGAATGCTTAATGCAATTCCTGGAACTCTTCCAAAACTAGCAAGAAGTTGAAGTATTCTGCTACAGGAAGTGTCCCCAATTCTTTGAAGAGGGGTCACAAACTGAAGGCATCCTTACGGGAATCTTTGTCTCTGGCTCCAAATCTGAATCTGGTATGGTAGGTTGTGGCTCAAGCTCGCTTGATGTGGCTTTGAAGCTTGTATATGAACATCTCTCCCCCCCTATCAGACATGGGGTGAGATGATGGAGAAAACTCAACTACAAGACTGTTCAATACTCTAGAACAAGTTCTGACATGTGACTGGAATATCTTCTTGGTTGTTGATGCCCATTTCCAAGAAGTGATCTATCCAAGATGAATCTTTGTTCTTGCAGGAGGTTTGTTTTTGAAGCATCTATTTGAAGAATGGATGGCTTTATGACAGTGCTTACATGGATGAATATCAAAACAATGATCTTTCAGATGGCCAACTTGGTCACAGTGTTGGCATTTCAAAATTTGTTGTTGTTGCTCTTGCTTTGGAGGAGGGGCAGAATCTGGAACAGCTGAAGGTGAACTGTCATGAAGTAATCCAACGCTCTAAAACTATATGGGCTTTGAGTAATCTGGAATATGAAAGGACATGTCCTTTTCATATCTAAGACTAGTTTTGTGCTTGTTGTGGACAAGTTGTTCCCAAGGTCTGATGATGGGCTTGGGAAGTGCAAACTGAACTTCTGCATCTGCATGTAACTTTATTGCTTTATTGGGCACTGGATCTGAATGAACTTCAACAATATTGACTTGCTGCTGATGGGAGTTTGTCTCAATGTTCTGAACAGAATGATGTTTACGATGTTGTAGGTCTTCTTGTTGAAACTAAGATTCAAACTGCAAAAACTCGATCTTTTCTTCTGCATTATGCAGGCAGGTCTAAATGTCACAGAGAGTTTCTTTACTGATTTGCACTGTGTTGTTAGCAGTTGACAAATTAGAGTTCTCAATAACTCCAATAATCGATGAATTTTTGTCATTATTTAAACAACTCAAGTCAACAAATGATCACAAATGTACTTGTAAAGGCAAATAGCTAACAATGCAATATTCTTCAAAATTAAATCTGCCCAATGATAAATATTGTCCTTCAAAACTGATTATCCTTTGTATGTAGCTATCAAATAAATTCTTCTACTCTATTCCAACAAAAAACAAGTTCATTGGAAGAGCTCAAGCTCACAATCTACTATGATTTTCAAAATACCCAAATCCCAGGGTATATATCCCTCCATAATTAATGTCACATGACATTATTCTAGTCCACACAAAATTATTTGACAAGAATTGAAAGAATTTGCAAGATTCCCCAGGTATTTGGAAAGAGTTTCACCGTGGTAAAAGCGAATGGACACAAGGTAGCCCAGAAAATCAAGACCTACAGGCTGTAATACCTTACTCTCTTCTAGCGATCCTGTCCTCTTTCGCTAAAAAACTATATCAAACTAGCATACATACTGATATAAAACACCTCATGTTCAATGCATAATGTTTCACAATCATCAAAATTATAACATATAGCCACTTGGAGCAAGATGCCTAAGAAAACAATGACACGGTCTTTGACAACCCCGTGAAAAAGGATGGCCTCATCGACATCGATGAGCTGAGGGCTGCCATCAGGCCCGACACAAGTTTGGTCTCTATCATGAACTTCTTTAGGATTGAAACAACTTACTGAAAACAATGAGAGATAGCCAATTAATACCCATTATTTCATAATTGTCAACCATGTTGCCATTGATGAGGTGGCTACATAGAACCTCTTTATAGCAGCGTTGTTCAGGGCGATGCAATTGCAACACTGGTTGAATACTACGACTGGAGAAAAGTTGTGGCTGTCTACGCTGACAATGATTATGTCACCAGCATGCTGCCCTTCTTGATTGATTCTCTCAGTAACGTGGGATGCGAAATTTCTTATAGATCGGCCATTCCAGCAAAAGCAAATAGAAGTGCTACGAGAGTGAAGCTTTCTGAGTTGAAGGAAATGTAGATCACTAGAGTTTTCTTTGTTCACATGACTTTCGAATTGGGCACTCTTTTCTTCTTAGAAGCTTGAAAGATGCAGATGATGAACAATAGTGAATATGCATGGATTATTACAGAGGGGTTGAGCGTCGTTCTCGACGTCATGAACGAATCAAGGATCGTGTCCATGGAAGGTGTTCTAGGAACTAGAAGTTATATTACAAACTCTATTCAGTTGCTTGATTTTGATCGCAGGTGGAAACAACGGTTCTATTCTGGTGTCCAATACCATCTTATTCCCATAGTTCTGGCCATCTCTAACACTTATCCCGATGTTCCAGTGCCCACACGTGGCACCAATGACAATCGAAACTTCAATTCAGAATGCAAGGTTCATTTCATCAGGACTTGTGTTCTATTCGAAGATGGCGGAGCTGGTAGGGCCTTATCCCAAAACACACAGATTTGTTTTCTTTCAATACAGAGAGCATTTTTGAGGAGACATGTGGATTTCGAAGGACCGATAAACAACATCCAAAAATGGAGACCTACGGATTTCAGAGGTCAGGGGAATGGCGGATGGAGTTACACCAATTATGACAGGCTATAATAGAAGAGGCATTTTGAATCAACTCGGCTCTGAGAAATCTAAGGGAATGGGCATTTGCTCCTGTGGATTCTGGGAGAGGTTTTAAGCAATGCCAGGGATCTCCAAGGATGAACTGCAGAGAAGTTTTAACACATGCCAAGGATACTTAAGGGATGAACCTCTCAAACCCAATGAAGTAGTCGTAGATGGTACAAATGCAGGCAAGAGAACATGAAACATTTTTGATAGATGAGGCAGCTTAAATTTGGTTGGTGGAGGGGAAACCCATCAAAGCACATCTATAAATATAATTGGAGTGTCAAGGCTATTCAAGAAAGACTACTGGAACAGGACAAATGAGATACCTGCGTCACATGCCTAAGAGGGACTTCTTGTAGTGCATGCAAAGGAATAATATACTAAAAATAAAGGGTGCCAATGTTCCAGACACATTTCAGACCATTCGAGTAGGTGCACAGTGAGGAGGAGTGGTTGGCATGCCAGGCTGAGTATGGCAGCAAAATAGTGGATGGAAGAGCTGAAATGCACACAAATGCCACAAAACTAGTGGCTCACACAAGATTTGAACAGGTTAGGAACGTACCTACTCTAATACCATGTTAAACACACACATGGAAGCAACATAATATGAATGATAAATAGGAGAGTACACTTATTCTTAAAAAATGATATACATTTATAGTACATGGTGTGACGCTTGGATTCATATTCCAAGTGGTCTCATGGACTCCTTTTGGGTATTCGGCTTCCACACCAACCCTTATAGGATTAGGTGTCCAACATACCCAAAAGACACTCTAGACGGGTGCATAGGAACAAGAAGAGAACAAGGAGGGAGTTTTGGATCGATGCACGTATTGTAGGCTTCCATATTAAAGATAAAATCCTAGACTTGGGCTCAGATGTGAATATCCTACTGAGGAAAACTTGGGAATCCTTGGGAAGGCCGAAGATGGCATTCTCTCCAATTTAGTTACGCATTGCGAACCAATATTTTATCCTCCCCATGGGATGTCTAGAGGATGTAGAGGATGACATAGTAGGGCTAAAAACTTATGCTGACTTTGAAGTAATAGATATTATGGGAGACAAATATCCCTTTCCAACATTGCTAAGAATAGATTGGGTCTTTCAAAATTATGCAGTAATTGAGCTCAAGAAGGAGATGATGACCTTCAAAGTGGAGGGAGTTAGGGTGATCCAACCAGTTGATCCATATCAAGGGTCGAGGTTCATAGTGCTAGAAGATGACAGGGAAGAACTTGAGTTTATAGACTAGTTATACAGGTTCACGAGAGGAAGAAGGGAAAACTATATTAACCCCATAGTAGGAGGATCGATCAGCTAGAGAAGTTCAAATGTCTGAAGTTGGATCTAAGGTTGCATGGGATGATTGGCAATAGAGTAGACATGAGATCAACACTAGGCGCTATGACATAATCCACCGTATCAACTGGATTGGTACTAAGGTATGAGAATTTCCTATTTTTAATGGCATGGATCATGTGACTAATTTTATTAATGAATTTGATACAACCATTCCTGAAGTACACAAAGTACCCTCACCGAAAATTTCCTTATAAGAAACACCATGAAGGTGGTGGGGTTCTCATTGCAACCATCTCAGGGAGTGGTGGGAAGTTAATACAACATTGGTGGCCAAATTCGGTTATTTAGAGGACTACTCGCCTAAATTTGTTAAGTATAAGGGAAGAGCCGACCCTCAACAACATCTACAAGATAGTAAGGTCAGATGGATCAGAGAAGGAATTTCGGAAAACTTGTGTGTGCATAGCTTTGTCCATACTCTGGGGACATTTTCGCAAGTATGGTATGTGAATGAAGAAATAAGAAGACAAACCAGTGAATGGGACCATATGGCAACTCAGTTTAGCAACGATGTTTTCTTCACCGACGATGATGAAAGGATAAAAACTTCTCTACAAGCCATCAAAAGGGTATTTCTCTTTGTAGGACAACTGACCTACAGCTACCTAGATTAGAACGGCTTGGATCACATATATGAGTCAGGATTCCATGAAGCTATGGCTTGTGGAAAGATAGACCTAGAATCTTATGAGGATGATTTAGAGGAACCAAGGCATTTGAAATTTAAAGAATCTAAAGGGGATCAGAGTGTTAATGATGGGTCTATAACTGCTAGCTCATAGCTACTACCCTTGAAGTCATGGAAGAAAAATATTGGTACTAAGGAGAAGCCAAAATTAGCTTCTATTAGAGATTACTGGGATGAGAAAAGTACCAAGGAAATCTTCGATCCCTTAATAGAATATGAAGACTTGTTCCCTTCGTCTGTTGCGGAGCTTAAGGGGATTAAGGGGGAGCTATGGGAGGTGAACATTGTGCTTAAACCTGATGCAAATATAATAAAGCATCGGCCATATAGACTAAATCCAAGAGTCAAAGAGAAGGTGAAGAAAATAGACAAAATGTTGGCAACACAACTTATCTTCTTGATTAATGAGGCTGAGTGGGTTAGTCCAATTGTTATACAAAATGAGAAGGACAATGAAGAAATTTGGGTCTATGTGGATTACAGGAGTCTGAACAATGCCAATGTTCATGGCCCTTTTCCTACCCCTTTCAGTGATGAGATTCTAGACAATGTGGCAGGAAACAAAGCTTACTCTTTTATAGGAAAATTCTCTATTTACCGCCATTTCCATATTTTGGAAGATGATAGGAATAAAACCACATTCACAACTGAATGGGGATCCTATGTTTACCACATCATGCCTTTGGACTCAAGGATGCACCAACAATATTCTCAAGGATTGTGATCGATGCCTTTCAAGGTTATATTCACAGCGTTTTGGAGGTTTACATGGACGATTGGACTATTTACAGTTTTCTAAAAATGCATTCCAGTTTGCTACAAGTGATATTTGACCATTGTAGATAGTTTCATACATCTTTAAAATTGAAGAAGTGCATATTTTCCTTCCCTTTCGAAACACTTATGGGCCATATGGTATTTAAAAAGGGAGTTTGTGTTGATCCCACTAAACTGGTAGTAAACTTGAATATGCCCCCGCCAACAAGTGTTAAGTAGTTGATATCCACCCTTAGCCATACCAGATATTACCATAGATTAATTCATAATTATGCCTCAATCACTGCACTACTGGAGAATCTATTGAAGAAATTCGAAAGGTTTGCATGCTCAGATGAATGTGAAGCTACTTTCATTGTGCTGAAAGAAAAACTAGCAAGTGCACTGATTTTATTCTATCCTAATTGGAACAAGAAATTTCATGTCCATATTGATGCCTTGGGAATTGTGTTGGGAGTTGTTTTGGCTCAACCTAGGAAGCACTGGTGATGGTGTACTTGCTACAAAAATTTCAGCACTATCTTTTGGGGGGCTCGTTCAAGTTCTTTATTGATCATCCGAACCTGAGTTATTTAGTAAACAAGCCTATGCTTGAAGGAAGTATTTGCATATGGATTTTTCTATTCTAGGAGTTCAAATTTGAAGTAATTGTCAAGCCTAGAAGGCTAAATGTGGGACCTGATCATCTTTCCCTATTAGAATCAGGTGAAGCTGGGGGGGTCAGTAGATGACCAATTTCCAGATGCTGACCTATTTCAATTTGAGCCCATACTAGACTAATTGGAGGATATTTCATTTTTCTTATACATAGGTAAATGGACGGAGGAATACACGACAACACAACAAAGGCACATGGTGGTCCAAGCTGTAGACTACCAATTGATTACAGGGCAGTTGTACAAGTTGGGCCTCGACTAGATACTACAAAGGTGTGTTCTGGATCGTGAGAAACAAGACATCTTATGTGAATTCCATTTGGTAATTGTGGGTGGACATATGGGCAGGAAAGCCACTACAAGGAAAGTGCTGTAGGCAGGACTCAAGTTTCTTACACTTTTCAAATACGCAAAGGAATTTTCTAGGAAAGGTGATTTTTGCAGCATGTGGGGAAGCCATCGCACTAGTATGAGCTTCCCTTTGAGCTGGTACGGGCATTGTAGGAATTTGTGTAGTGGGAAGTCGATTGTATGGGGCCTATTAATCCTCCAACACGTCACTCCCATGTCAGGTATAGTATCACTGCCACAAACTACCTTATGAGATGGGTTGAAGCTGCACAAGTTAAACATTGTAATGTCGACACTACTGCCAAATTTGTCTTTGAAAATATTGTTGCTAGATTTAGGCGCCCATAAAGTCTCATAAGTGACGAGGAGACCCATTTCATTAATGAGGCAGTCACTTCAATGCTACAAAACTTTATGATCCAACACCATAAGAGCAGCCCATACCATCCTCAGGAAAATGGTACTATGGAAGTCTTTAACAAAATATTAGAGAGGGGCCTCACAAAGATATGCTCTACTAATAGGAACGATTAGGATGAACATTATTTGGCCACATTGTGGTCTTATCATAAAACCATCAAGAGCATACATAAGTATACACCCTTTTAACTTTTTTTATGGATGAGAAGTCATAGTACCCGCTAAGTTCATCATCCCCAACCTCTTCATTACATAGGATACTCACACAATAGAAGATGAAACAGTTACAAAAAGTTTGGACGAGCTCTGCGAGTTAGATGAATCCATATTCCCCACAAAATTCCACCAAACTATTGAGAAGGAGAGGCAAAAAGCATGGAAAGACCGACACATAAAGCAAAAATCCTTTGCATTTGGGGATCAGGTTCTCTTATGTGACAATATGTTATTGAAACATCCTGGAAAGTTGAGAATTCATTGTTTAGGACCATTCATTGTTTCAGAAGTCAAGGAATCAAGTTTTTTCAAGCTCACGCAGCTGGATGGATTCCTATTGCCTAGTTTGTTAAATGGTGCATGCCGAAAGCCCTTCCATGACACAACCAGTTCTACATCAAAATGATTTCACCTCTGAAACGGGATCATAGGTAGGTCTATGTAGAGTTAGTCAGTCCTTTTAGTATGTAAGTTGCATCAATTAATTTAGTTTATTCAGTTATTTTAGTTGATTCGGTCACGCATAAATTTGCATCAATTATTTTAGTAGTGTCAATCGAGTGCCCCCCCCCCCACGACCGCTTGTGGTCATGGATTCGCAGGTGTCAATCATCTTATTTGTAATAACTAGTAATAATTTCCTACGTCAATTCAAATTTGGGCTAGATATCTCCTGTAAAATCCCTAACATGATCCGTTCATCAGCTTCTAGGAACCCACCATCAGATCTTCAGAATTATCCATCATCCCTACCCTCCTTTTTCAGTTTTCGTGTCATGTGGGTCAGGTCTAGGTCGCAGTCACTGATATTGCCATGATTTGAATCAATTATGGAAATTTACCAAATTAATTAGTTAAGTGGTATAATCACAATCGTCATGTCGAGTCTTTCTATTTAGTTTTCATGGAAATTATAAGTTCCTTAGAAGAAATCATAGGTGGTCGAATTACCAGTCTGGATTATGTGTCGAATTTCCTCGGCCTTGAGCCCAAAATCATGCCCCCTGTATCTGTTGTGTATAGCCGCCGAAATACAACCATGATGAATATCATAATCTCTATTACAACAACTGAACCAGACTCGAGAATCACCAAAATTGAGCCTCTATGGTAATTATGACAAGGTTGCACTTGTGGACAATGACCTCTTATACTCATTCCATTTTCCAATGCTCAAACATGAATTTTATACAGAAAAAAAAAAATTCCAAATTTGACAAAACATAGTCATCTAGAGTTAAATAAGACTTCAGAGAACTACAGAGGTCGACGCTGCTAAATTTGCAGAGTCTCTTACTGTTCAACACTATGGAAGAAGCGATGAAATGTACAAAATTCGTCATCAACAAAATGCATGGAGGGTTTCTATCGCTTGATAAGGAATACCCAATTCTTGTCATTAACATTCATAGACTCACAAGGTTGTTTTTTTTATGAGCCACAATTTCAACTGCATTTCAAAATACTTCCAAGTGGGGGAAGAAGATGGGTGTTGAAAATTACTACAATAGGTATGGTACCAAGTGTGGTGGTAAGGGGGCTCTGATCGAACCAATTAACAAGCCTACCATCAATTTCACCTACTATATGATTTTTTGAAATATCATGCACCATTTCTCAAAAGGTGAATGTACCTTAGACACTATCTCAGTTGTAGAACCCTATGTATAGGGTGCATGATTGAATTGTTGCAGTTTTCTATTACAGGAACTCTTTGAAACTTGTGAGGATATCTACAAGAGGGAAACATGTTTTATTTATGGGCATCTTGTTGTTTCGTTTGCAATGTGGAAGTGGCGCCTACCATAAGGCATAGAGATGGCATCGATTTTAGACGATTAGCCCCTCGCCCTTAGATATTCACCATGGAAGACCTCTAGGGATCCTAGAAACAAGGAAATTATGAGGCTTCTTTTGTTGGATGGTACTAGAAAATGTTGAACATCACCAAAGCTAGGCCCATGATCCCACCAGTGCTCCTAGATAAATACTCACAAGACATATGGTTTGGAATAATCCATGGAAACACCTGGTTTCACCCTAAGTGCGTCAAACCCGAGACGTTTCAAATGCAGGCCCAACTATTTTCTCTCTCATAGGAAGCATTCCATGCTAAACTCTCATCCTGTCCTAGCATGGTTGGAACTGTTTTATTTATGGACATCTTGTTGTTTCTTTTGCAAGGTGGAAGTGGTGCCTACCATAAGGCATAGAGATGGCAGCGATTGTAGACGATTAGCCCCTGGCCCTTAGATATTCACCATGGAAGACCTCTAGGGATCCTAGCAACAAGGAAATTATGAGGCTTCTTTTGTTGGATGGTACTAGAAAATCTTGAACATCACCAAAGCTAGGCCCATGATCCCACCAGTGCTCCTAGATAAATACTCACAAGTCATATGGTTTGGAATAATCCATGGAAACACCTGGTTTCACCCTAAGTGCGTCAAACCCGAGACGTTTCAAATGCAGGCCCAACTATTTTCTCTCTCATAGGAAGCATTCCATGTTAAACTCTCATCCTGTCCTAGCATGGCTGGAATAGTTCAATATAGGAAGAAAACATATTCATTTGAAGGAATGTTGTGTATGTCATTGGTTGGAGAAACCCCTTCTACCTCCTGGAAGAGTATAACAAAAGAAACACTCAATCTAGTCATCAAGAAGCTCGAGACATAGATGAATTTCTTCAGTATCACAATAGAGGATCTCAGGGAATCAGTAAGTCCTTTTCCTACCTTTTCTGAATATATTAGTTCTAGTCCCATTTATACTTTGACCTTCAGGCCAACCATTGCTTTAATTCCCCCCAGTGGGCCCTCACTTGCATACCAATCCCACCATCAGGAATACTCACCCACTTGTAGGAAAGCCACCGTCAATCCCAAAGAAACCAATTAAAACCACCTCTAATCAAGTTTTTGATCTTACTGATGAGGAACCCCACTCTCATACCTATAGATTTTAACCCCATATAGAAATTACTTGCACACAAATTATAAAACACAAAAAATAAAAGATGCGAGAGCATAACACATAAAACACATATATAGAGAGATTTTCCCCTGGATCCCAAAATCGGGACTACCAGCTTGATTTTTCATTATGTTCCTTTCAATGTTACAATACATATTTATACATGCCGAAGCATCCAATACCATGGATCTAAAACGATTGCGTCCAAAACCATGGACCGAAAACCATCGCGTCCAAAACCATGTGCGAAAATCATGCACAAAACCATAGGTAGGTCCGCCCCACCTAATATAGGGTCCAAAACGAAAATTTTCTGAGGCGTTGCCTTGGACCCCATAGAATGGGGTTACCTACACCCCTCAAAGCTCCTATGACTCCCTCACTATGTAATCGACACAACAAAGGGGAGGTTCTGCCCCCCTTCTAACCCCCCCAGTTAACTACATAGGCTAGTCATGGAAAGAATATAACACGACCCAACAATACCAGTACATCCATCACTGAAGATAATCTGCCCTCCACTTATGTTGTATCCCTAAGGTCGTGCAATCAATCGCCATGAATAGCCTCCACTTCATCCATGATTTTAGACATTCCTCCATATGTAACTCCAATGGTTACTAAAACAGAAATGGAGGTAGACTCCATTATCCAACCCTTTATGGGTAATACAAATGAGGAAATTGTAGTTAACCTTTCCAATGAGGAGTCCTTTAACATGTCCTTGTTATATTTACTATTGGAATCAAGCCTACTGACATTCACTATCCAGACCATTAACTTTGAGACCCTGGGCACATAAGTCATACACACCTAACATTAAATCCCATCTCTCTTCCAGCACTAAAGTCCAACCCATCTCATGTTGGTGTTAAAATTATGGAATCCTCACAACGAGAGACATCACCACAAGGGAAGTCTAAGAAATTAGTTTCCAACAACCAACCATTACAAAGTTTGTACCCTGGACCCACCACTATGACCCTTGGGGACCTCCAGAGTTGGTCGTCACCACAACTATTCACTTTCATTCAATTGGACGCACACTAAGCTGATGCATTGAACAAAAATTTGGCAAAAGAACATTAGTATCAGAAAAAAAAAAAATTCTCTCCATTGCAGGAGAAAGAGACCAACCTCCTTAGGAGAAGTAGGAACTACGAACATACGTTGAGGAAGTCAATTTGAATTGTCATGTTTTTTGTCCCTGAGCTACCAAAATCGTAACAAATGCACCATAATATTTTTCGAGATCCACCCTTTCTAATTTTTGTGACCATATTAAAATTGCCTATGCTAATCTTGTCTCAGCAAACAAAGAGCTCAAGAGAACCATTATTGTCTCCTTGATGGTGCTAGTAGATTTGGAAACACAGTATGCCAGCGAGATTGACCATAAAATTATGGAATTGGCTTGTCTAAAAGCCTCTATTATCTAGGATATGGAGAAATTTCAAGGACTATTAGCACACGTACATGACTGGCTAGGCTTCGTAACTAAGAACAGTCAACCAGTTTACCCACTGCGCCATTAAGGTAATCACCTCTTCAACCAAGCCATGGGTACCAAAGAAAAAACCCAGTGGAGGGAGATTCTAGCATAGATGGATGTCATCGAAATCTAAATCTAATAAGTTGAGGATGAATCAAGCATTACTAAGAGTTTACTCCAAGACCTTAAGTCGTCAGCACATGATCACTTTCAGACACTCCAAAATATCAACTTGAAGGTAAACACTTAATGGAATACCCTTTTGATGACACATCTTGCCCAACCAAAGGCCAAACTCGTAACACAATGTATCACTAAAGAAAGCACTATCACAGGCTCATGGCAAGTGAAATTCATTGAATACACACAATTTAGAATGAATCCATTAAGTTTGTTCTAGAGTTGGGTTTTTTGTTTAAAGGAATAAACAAAGAGGGAGAAGCACAAGAGGAAGCACCAACAACACCAACAACATCAACAAATGATTGACTCGGGGATGATTCAATGTATTGTGGTGAAGGCATGTTGGGTCATTCATTTTAGAAAATGATTCTTGCTAAGGTTTGAAATTTCACCACATTTTTACCAAAGTTGACTGATGGGAAGTCATGGAGAAGGAAGACAAGGAAGGATAAATACTCCAAGGAAGTCTGTCAATTGTAGGAGATCAACCAAGGAAATCAGTGATGGTTTTAGCGATGTCCAACCATGAGGTGGAATCAGTATTTGATGGGTTGAGGTGGATGGCCTTTAGAAGACCTGGATGGTTTTTGATTGATGTGTTCTATGAGATCCCACATTCATGCTTGGAATATGGCACGGGGGTGAATTGATGAAGAGATATTTGGCTCAGCCATTCTACGGTCAGGTGGAACGTGGAAATCCCATCTCAATTTTGGATTTTTCATCATTACTGAAAGGTTATTTATCCTTATATTTCTATGAGCATTTTGATGGATTGTATGTGGTCTACATGTTGTACTTTCATGAGTATTTTTGTCCCTATTATGTTGGTTATGTATGTGTTTTATGACAACAACCATGTATGTATTTCCTCAAGTTTTTACTCGTAATTAAATGATGAATGTAATGGCAGTTGATGTGTTGAGGCATAAATGGTTCTTAGTGATTCTCAGCTAGGTATGAGACCCCTATGCTAGGAATTGTTAACTACACCTGTAGATTACACATTTGCAATATGTTTGATGAAATTATTGTCATGGCTAGTAGGGGTCCAATCAAGGTCTTAAACAAGTATTTTATTTAGTACTTTCATTTCCATGTTATTTTACTAATCTGAAGAGATGGTTCAATTCTGGGTAGTGACTTGGGCTATGGGCCTGAAAAAGTGTCTCAAATCCTGGAGTTGCTAATATAACATTGACAATTTTGGTCTCTGGTCATTGCCATGCTAGCTTGTGAGAGCGATTTTGGGTTATTGGTCGAACTCATGCCTATAGCATGGGAGCGAATGAGCCTTAAATTTTTCAAAAGCTCAGTGGGACCCCAAGGCAAGTTGTCTAAGTATTGGATTGGTCCTTGAGGGTCTTGTAGCTGATGATTAATATATGTATGTTGTGTTTCCATCAGTTCCACTTCCTTAACATGACTTAGGAGGCCAAATCATATCATAGTGGCCTCTCATTGAATGTTTACCCTAGCTAGACAGTTGCTTGGGTAGATGTGGGAGGAGGGTGTTACAATTCTATTGCTTGGGAAATTGAACCAGTGATAAAACAACATACCATAAGTAAAATGTAGTTTTAGAGCTAAAATAAAACATCTTAAACTACAATTTTTATGAGATATATAGTGCTCAACAAGACTTTCTTGTGAACAAAAATTATCATAAAAAATATTTTTAGACTTCATAGGAAAAATTATAAGGATTTAAACATGAAATCAGGAGGAAAGTGAGGCTTTCACCTCAATTGGCACATGCATGTAAGTCCCACTTTAATACAAGCCAACCTTACCTCAATGTCAAATAACTATAGCTTAATTCACTCAAGCCTTTTCAGAATCTTATCTCACATGTTGTGGCATTCTAGCAGAACCTCAACAATGATTTTTTTAGATGCCAATGTAGGTTTATCATATGGAGGTATTAGTTCTACTTCTCTAGCATGTGCCTAGTATCGACAGGTAGGCTGCAATCTCCTTTGATGTTGAGCTCATTTTACATGAATGGAAAAGTTTAGTAGTGATAGAGGACAATACAAGATTTAAAATTGAACTGAACTCTTGCACCACCTGAAGAACCTTGTCCTCAACTACCCCTATCAATCAACAATATTTCATGTAACATTTAAACATATGCATTTAATATAAGGATATGAATAAGAATAATAATATTGGTTCAGCGAGCAACACAAAGGGGGATTTCAAACCAAAACACAACCCTCAAAAAATTATATATTTCTTCACAGTCGCTACGAAATGATTCCTTAGTGCCCGTTCTCCAATTTACTATTCCATTGCTATGAAATGATTTCATAGCACCTATTAAAATTATGTATTGTGGTTTCAGGGAAGAAGAAATGGTTCGACTCTTTTCCAAACCAACTCTCCACATCCTAAACTTACTTCTCAACACATTAAATGATTCATGTTACCTCTCTTCACCTGAGTCTGCATGCTAGCTTGAATTTAATAGTTAGAATACCAATATAAAAGGATTTGATAGTATTCCAAACAACGTACTCTATTTTAGGGTAACAATGCCCAGTTCATTGTAATTACCACAAATTCCTCTACCAAAACATAGTGAACAGTCCTTTAGGAAGTTTTGAAGCCATTAAAACAAAAGAAAAAAGATAAATGAACAATCACACAATGATTGAAGCCACAATGTTCATGTCTTTAATTTAAATCACTTCAACAAGTTACACACTCTCAAATTGATCAACACAGAGGAATAAAAATGAAAATAATATTCGTTCACAAGTAAAAACTTATTCAATGTAACCACAAAGTTTTGATTCATTTAAAAATCACACAACTTGCAACCCAATTACTTTTCAGTACGCCATTCATACATGAATACCTTCGATCTCACATCATTTGGAAAGTATAGGCATTTGCAAAACTTTAGAATTGCAGTTACACGAAGAAAAAATGAGTTCCTATCTTCTCCTCTCCTCTCCTCTTTTCTCTTATCCTTCCCTCTTCTTCTCCTCTCATTAGGAACTTCACAAACACTCTTTTAGTATTGTTTCCCAAAAGAAACTGACTATGAAAACCAAGAGTCATGAGTGGTGAACCATTTCCCCTTCCCCACAAAATAAGGGAAACTGAAAACTATATTTACAAAAAAAATAATTTCTCCAACTTATTTCTAAAATACCAAAACTTAGTTCCTAAATATAAATATTTACAATTTCTGACAAACATTTAAAAAAATTCTCCTAGCATTACCATGTGACCACCCCATCACATTGGTAAGCTCTTATCCAAAGTCTTGATATCTTGTGCCTGGCATACACCTACATCAAATATCCAGAGTAGGAAAATTTATGACCTCCTAGTCATAGGAAATTAATTTATAGTCCTCATGGATCCAAAACCTTAAAGTGCATTGGGTCATTCATTCCTTTGTGTTGTTTTTCTACATTTTTTTTTCTCCTCAACCTTCCAGGTTTCCATAATTTATATTATAGTTGTCTACTTTCTTTGTTGATAATGTCTTGTACAGTCAATTGCCTCCTGCTTTAGAATGCCATTTCCACATCAATGTACCTCCTTCTAGGAACTTCTTTTTTCATTAGTTCTCTCAATTTCCCAATTTGAACATCCAGTTCATCCCTCTCTTTATAAATGTTTCCCATTTGTAACTAGATATTTCCATGTATAAGAATTTTAGTGTTATTATCTTCTTCCTCTTTAGGACACATCTGTCCATAGATTCTTAAGACATTTGGATGTATTCTTCCTTTCTTTATCATAATAAAATTATTTTTGTCTTCTTCAAAATTTTCCACTCTAACATCATCCTTTATCTCAACAATGTTATGTAGCATGAGATCTTCTTCATATTGCAAAAAAAAAAAATTGTTGTCGCTACCCATTATTTACTGCATTCCTTTCTCTTCTATACCACTTTTTTGTGGCACTTTAATATGCTCCCTCTCTTGAGCTGAGTCTACAAACTCCCTGTGGTTTTCATTACCTCAATCGTTGTGTAGCCAATTCTCCAAGAATCCCATTTATTCCTCAAAATTTTTGAACATTTAGTTTAAATGTTCAACCTTTGGTTCTATCAATTGCTTAGACTCATTTCTATAGCAATTTTTCCAACAACAAATTTTCTTCATCAAATTTATTAAACATTACATATGAATGATTCTCTTCATTTCTCCTTTGGTTGTCTGCATGAGTCAATTCCATTTTGTTTTTTGCTAAAATAGGCTACTACAACTATCCCCTAGAAATTAAATTTTGTACATTCTCATGAGGACACATAGCCTTTGGAACAAAAAACAAATTATGTTCATTCTCCTTCATCCTTATGACAATCTTTAATTGTTGTCTCTCTTCCTAACTTGTGCAGCCTGCAAACACACATAATTTGTAAGTTTCAAAATCAGAAGGCCTTGTAGCCTCATTTGATTCTTCTTGCACAATTTCTTCATGTTGATATTCATTCTCCAAATAATATGTGAGACTCCAAGTGAGTCCCTCATCAACATCTTCTTCGTAACTATCATCCTATCTAAGGATGGAGCCTTTTTTTGGTTCACAAATAATCTCTTCAACAATTGTCCTTTGTTGTTGCTCCATTTATATTTCCAAATGAGCATTTAACCTCTATTGAAAATCCTTGAGTTTATCCATAATCTGACCATTTTATTATTTTCTCAACTTCACCTACAATAAATTCCATTTTACTTTCTTCTGAAAACTCCATCTGTAACCTTGGTCTTCCTCATCTTTCTGTAGCAGTTTTCTCAAAATATCTAGCTGTAATTTGATTTCAGCTACACCTCTATCAAATTCAACATAATTGGATTTCCTATGGCTTACCTTCTAACCTTTATTATGGCTATCATTCGTCACAAATATCCTTCTTCTATGAGCTTTTCCCTGTTCACTGTGAGATGCAAGCAAGACAATGCTACAAACTGACTCCATTAACTTGTTTCTAAATACCATACTAAGCTCTTCCACATCTAGTCTTCTTCTGGTATTTTTGTTGAATCCTTCCTTTGGAATCTTTATCTGAGAACTCTCTTCTCTTTTGATTTCTGTATTCGATTGCTCACCATTCTCCTTTGAGAACTTTTTTGGTCCTCCATCACTTCTACAAGGTTCTTTTCCATGATCATCAATAACTCTCTTTGTTCTTGACTACAATCATCAACTCATCAAGAACATATGTTACTATTGTATCTTCTCTCGATTACCCTACCTTTAATGTCATAGTCTTCAATGTCCCTTACACTCAGAACACTTATTTTCATATATGTCTTCAAAAAAAATCTAAACTACTCCCTCCCAAAGTATATTTCATTTTCTAAACTTTCATTGTTTCCTTCAAACCTCATGAATTCAGCCATGCAATTGTTAGTTTCCAAATTCACCGCAAATTGAAAAAAAAGAAAATTTACCACAATCATATATCTAGTTTTGATTTTTCTCCATGGTTCTTCTATGAACTCTAAACATTACTGGCTTCCTTTCTTTCATATTTCCATTCTTCAATCATTAATTCAATTGTAATTGGACTTGTAAATTAGAACAATTTACCTCAAAGGCTTCCCAATCTGTATTGTTACAATTCTAAACTTCACCTCTACTATGTTATGACCTCTTTCACAAAACTCCACTACAATCTTTTCACAAAACCAACTTCGTAGGAAAATCAAATTCCTGTTCACATCCTCTACTTCAATATTAGAATCATGCCATACCTTCTTTGGTTCAAATTCCTGTTCACATCCTCTACTTCAATATTAGAATCATGCCATACCTTCTTTGGTTCAAACTTGTTTCTTTAAAATAATTATATTGTTAGAAATAATGGAAACCAGGTCACTAGTGAGAGGGGGGTTGAATTAGTAGTGTGGCCAAATTATACAATTTTTCACAAATTATACAATTTTTCACAAATTATATTTTTAATTAATTTAGCAATTGTTCATGGATCAGTAACAGAACTCAATGATAACATGATCATCATCAAGAACATTAGCAACATATACACAAGACATCAATAATTAATTGATAATAAGCTTCAACTTAATTACATCATTGCCCCACAAACTACTAGTAGGTTTATCAACTGCTACTCAGAGGAACTTCTATCCCTGCTCATTTATCAGTTTGTTGTCATTGCGACAAATACCCTCCAAAATTTGCATGCACTCAAATTTTGGAGCCTACTATGAAACTTGTGATCAGTTATTCCATAGTCACTTCTTAGTCAATTGGTGCTTTTAAGCTCCCTTCTGGGATCAAAAGTGTCAAAGTAACTTGCTCACACATGCTCAGTCTATAAAAATTCCATGAGCATATTCTTTTATGCAATCTTAGACAAGTATAGCACATTCCATCAAGATTGTGCCTGTGTGATGTCCAATCCATGTCGATAGTTAGTGTGCACTAACAATTGCATTTTCTCATATTATAGTTTGTGTGTACTTCTATTTCAGTGAGTTTTGGAAATTGTCAATCCCATGCACCTTTGTTTCCACGAGTGTCTCTTTCATGTTTTTGGCTGTCACGTTTACTTGCTTCCACTCTAACTAGTGTTGTTTTGATTTTATCTTTGCTATGGCATGTGTTACTTTCATTGTTGTTCATATATCGCAAGGTTCATTTGAAAATTAGCAATCGTCATCTTTTATGCATGTTAGTTATCACACGATGTATGGATGCATGTTTTGGTGGTCTCAAGGGGTTATATCTATGTGAATGGGTTGGTATAACCATGCAAACATCAGTCACACTCATTCTCAATGTTTTAAGCATTGTCACACAAGTGTCTTCATAAAGTGTATCTCAAGTGTCACACTTGTCGTAACTTGTTGTAAAGTTGTTACACAGACGGAACTGCATTTTTTATGGGTCACGGATGATCTATATTTATTGTGTCTTATCAAAGTTGTCACATAGTTGAAGTCTTATCACTGTTCACATAAGTCTCATTGGTCTCACACTTAGACATTTCTAGAAAGGCTTCCCGACCAAGCAACCTAGCGTCACTTGGCCTCCCTGAACTGCGCATTGCATAGTTTCAATCCTCTAGTTATGACCTTCCCCCTTGGCACTATGAAATGTGTAGTTCCTACCTCCCAATACTACTGCATTGTGCAATTTATGTGCTTAAGCTCCGACCTCCTCCAGAATTGTGCAATCCATTTTCCCAGCCTGTCCATAACTGCGCAAACACAATCCATAAGCTCATTCCCTAAGCTTCTAAAATGCATAATTGCGCAATAGCCCATACTCACTTGTCTCTTGGAACTATGAAAGCTTTTCACTCAATGTCCATCCCCTCAACCTTCCTCGCTGGCTCCTTGAACGACATAATTTTCTCCCTCAGTCCATCCTGAACTGCGCACTACATAGTCTCAAGGCTCAAACCTCAGCCTTGAGCTCTTGAATTCTGCAATAACATCGTTACCTGGGCTCATCTATCCTCCAGAATTACATAATAGGTTGATCCAATGCCTATTACATCAGTACATCATCCCAAGCTCACAAACTGCACAATTTTCTTCCTCATCCTAGCCTGAATTGCAAATTGCATATTCTCAAGGCTCATGCTTTAACCCTGACTTCTTGAGTTTCACAATTATGTATTTACCGAGCCTCTTTCCTAGTCTATCACTCAGTTCTAGCTTAGTCAATGTATCAATGTGTGCCATCTTATTTTAGGGGTTTATCGGATTGATTTCATCTTGTCATGAGTGAATTGTAGATATAGGAACTCTATCATGCTATGGAAATATGATGAAGAAGGAGATGGAGAAGGAGAACATGCTTGAATACACATATGGAGCGGAAGAGATAAGATTATCAACATGTGAGATGATGAAGGAACATCAAACTCTAGCAGAAGATGAATATGAAGATCACATGGAAGACTCCTCATCTTTAAGTCATAAGGAGGAGGAAGAAGAAGAATATGCACCATCTGTTCAAGAAGGCACAAAGAAAGAAGTAGCAAAGAGGATAGCTTGACACTGTCACATCATCATTTAGTACATGTCATCAATGTGATGCCATGTCCTACCACAAGTCATCATATGCACATCATTATTGGGGATTATTTAAAGACATATTCTTAATGTATTATAAGGTGGAAGTCCAAAGGATACACATTGAATATGAAGAGTCATGTAAGTTGAAAAGTCGTAGGAAGTCAAAAAATCATGAGGGTAGCCAAAGAGACACAAGGAGAGTGATGCATCACCCCTTGGTTATATATACACCCTCATTGTATGAGCAAAGGAATTTTGCACCTCGGCTCCTCACACAAGACATCTTAGAGATAAGCTAGTTATTTTGAGAAGAAAGGAGTGGCTCCAACACACCACTACTGGAGCTAGTGGTGTTCATTGTATATATTTGTCTTGGAAATTTTACTTAATAAAATAAGCCATATGTGCGAACACGCTCTTCATGCATGGATTATGAATATTTGTAAGAGTATTTTGTGAATGTTTGTAATTCATGTTTTCTTTCATATGTGCTAAAGTAGTTGAATTATTTCAGTTATTTTCGTACTTATCATATTGAGAATGTGTTGTAATTTCTATTATCCTTGCCGCATCCTCATGAACTATTCCGTTGGATATCAGACAGATCTTCCTTGTCATATTGGTTTTAATGATCGTCGAATCTTTTTGAACTATTTGGCTTGATGTTGTACAAACCCTTATTCATGTGTGTCTCTACTATGGTGGTACTAGTACCTCTCTCTTAGAGGATCACTCTTCTTCCCCTTCACAATGAAATAATTTTGACACACATGTGATCGAACACTCACCAAGAACACCCCCCTTGCTTTTGGAAGGCGCATTTTCACTCCTCTCTCTTACTCATAGTTAGAGCCAAGGAATATATTTAAGAATCATTAGAGGAAATTCCAGCCTAAAAGTGGCCTCCTAAGGAAAAATAATAAAATAAAAGAAAAAAATTCATAAATTAATATCATAATTTAAATATTATTGTTAAAAAATAGTCGTTACTTGAAATTATGGTCTCTACATTGCTCTCTATTTAAGCCTTTTCCATGGTCCGCCTCTTCATCTGGTCCTAATGATGCACTACACTTGTTGGTTCGAAGTGTTTCAGCCAAAAAATTATCTTATGTGATTTCTACCAAAATACTTTCTTAGTAAAATAATAGCTAAAATAATAAAATAAGAGTTACAAAATTTGGAGGGAAAATAACAAAACCACTTTTTGAATTATGTTTTTAGCTTATCTCCTTACATGCTTACTCAAATTTTAAGTGTAGACACTCGTTGGATGCGGAATTATATTTTGAATCCAATGAATACCCATTATAAATTCTTTTGAGAGGACCCACATTGATAAAAATTGAAGATACATTAAAAAAACGTGTTCAACACACTTTTTTAATGTATCTTCAATTTTTATCAATGTGGGTCTTCTAAAAAGTATGCATAATGGGTACTCGTTGGATGTGTAATTTAATTCTGCATCCAACAAGTGTTTACACTTGAAATTTGAGTAAGCCGATAAGGAGATAAGCCAAAAATACAATTAAAAAAAAAAAAAAACAGTTTTTCCTATTTTCCCCCTAAAATATTTACATGTACCTCTTTTTAAATTTAAAGTATTTTGATTGGTTTACAAATTATGACATGGAAATTACGTGAAATTTTCCTGGGCACTTTTAGCCTAAAATTTCCTCTAATGACATGGCAATCGGGTCGATTTTCCATATGGGGTTCCTACTCCAAACAGTGTCAGGTCAAATTAGGACTTCACATCAGGGAGACCCCTTGGTTGACAGATTCCAGCACCATCAACATAGTCTTCACTAAAAGGGACTGCAACCCCTTCTTGTTTATCAATATCTGCTAAAAGGAACTATTTCCCCTGCTCGTTTATCAGTCAATACTAAAAGGGACTACTGCCCCTACTCATTTACTAGCACTCACTATAAGGGACTCTTTCCCTTGAACATTTTCTAGCACCCACTGGTACGGAATCTTTCCCCTAAACATTTACGAGAACCCACTGGAAGGAGTTACTACCCTTGATTTGCAAGCTACCACTTTTCAGCCTTGTTGATCCATCGTTCATCCATTTTCAAACTAGAACCAATAGGCCTCTTATGTCACAAACAACTAATTTTTTCTCACTGCACCTTTTCACCAAAGCCACCATACAAACAACTTCAACAATCTCTGATTATTGATAAAACCACCATCACCTTCAAAATTTTCACATTATTGAAAAAATCACCTAATTAATCAAATCACCAACCATATATACTAACAAAATCCTTCACTAATCACCAATGCACTAATTTTCATCTCTAGAACACCTTTCAAATATCAAGACCGGTCTTTAATTCACCCTTGATGCATATCACCATTATGCATCATGTTGCACCAACAACATCTAATTCACATGCTCGTCCACATATTCTGCTATTGCAACCCTTGAACTTTGTTGCTCGAATTCTGCTTTTAAAGAATTGTGGACTGATCTTTTTGTTGTTGGACTTTGGTTAACTTGCCTTCAAATTTTTTGCATGGATTTCTTATGGTTTTTCCTTTGCCCTATTCAATCCAATATTCTGTATGTGGTCTTAACTTCCCAATCTTTTATTTGCAGTTTTGGGCTCAATTTGTGAGTATTTATGTTAATTCTACTCATTCTCGCTTTTTAACATAATTTAACTTGGACTTCCTATTTCTGGAAAATCTCTAGATTTTATTTCATGCATGTGCCTTCATCACATTGCTATAACCCCAAAATCATTTTTAAGAAACATGACCAAGTCAAGTTGTTGACTCCTTAATGTGCCTAGCGCACCTAACATAGGCCCAAAGCCTTTTAAATATCCCGTCACTGCCAAATATAAACTCCATGGGTCAATTACTTCCAATGTTGTTTAATTAGCCATAAGCTCCTTTTTCTTCATGCCTTTACTTGTTTTTCCCCATAATCCCGCTACTTGTGACTTTCGGATAAGCCCTTTAGGCACTAGGCCGCTCAAGCATGTGGGGTTCCTAATTCCATTATTATTTTCTCGTACCCTTGGTCTTATTTCTACACCAAATGAAAAAAATCTGCCGCTTATGTCTAGAGCCCCTCTTCTGGCCGCTTCAGCTTTGAAATCTTTTTATTAATAAATTTTTCATCAACAACAATTCCACTAGGACCATTGCACATTAAGCCCCAAGGACTAAATTTCTTTATTAATGGCTCCGTGCCCTTGGTTTTCCGTAACTACATAAAGGTTGTGTTTGGTGCTAAGGCCAGAGCTCCCTCTATCCCGACGCATTAGCTTGTGAAACCATTGTAATCCTCTTACAATCCTTCAGACTCCTCTTTAGCGAGCTTTATTGTCACTGGATTCTGCCTACGTCCAATGAAAACCACTCCCGCTACTTTTTTGTACATGCCAGATATTCTCGGTCCACCTTTTGGCTGCTCCGCTATTTTTTTCACTCTGTCAAATTTGGCTATGAACCAAAAAGGCACCAAAAAGGGTCTTCAACCCTCTTTAACTTTTCTATTTGACTTTGGGGTCACCACTTTGACTAGATTTTCTTTTGATCGAGGAGGCCATTTTGAAACTCACATATGACTGGAAATATTTGCCAGAGCTCTATCAATCTGTGTGGGTTTCACCTGTACTTGAGAGTATTTGTTGCACAATAACTGGCTCCAATGTCTCTATACCTCTTTTTTTTTTTCCTTTTCCACCTTTCCCATTACCTTTTCCTTTACCTTTCTCATCAATGACAACATATTTACCAATGCATTTATAGTTGCCATTGTTTTCCTTTCCCAACAATCTTTTCCTTTTCCATCAATAACAACATATTTCCAACAATATCCCCCTTTGGAATTGATGTATATCCCAATATCAAACAAAACATCATCACCAATGATAAACTAATGATCAAGCAAAGATAATGGTAATTCTCTTTTATGTCTTTGATGCTTCTCTTTGTGTTTTGCTTGAGGTCCTTCTCCCTCTTTGTATGAGGTTATTTACCATGTTTTTTTATCAACAATACTTATCCCCCTTTGAAATCAATGGAAAATATACTAACATGCGCCCCCTCTTAACAATCTCCCTTTGTCTTTTGATCTTGTGAACCTGTCAATTGCTTTTTCTTAAGCTGAAAACCTCAGGTACCTCTAATATGATACAAGCAACTTGTTCTCTGTCCTGTGAATAATATTGAGTTGAAGGGAAAGGAGTAATTGCTCCCAATCTCCGCCTTAAGAAAGCAAGAAGGATCGCTTTCTAAAACAACATATTCTTGTGCAACTAAGCCATAAGAAATATATTTTTCTAGTTTGAGTCTCAGCTAGGAATACATTCATAATAATGCCTTCCTAGACAAATACACATGACCTCTATCAACAAGAATTTTTTTTCCTATGCATGACATCATCAATTGCCAACTAATGAACAACAAAGTACAACACTTTTGACAAACTTAGAAGGAACCTCATCAATGCATGCCTAGACTAGTAGCTCATATTGTATTTCACCTAACAGACTTCTAATGACAGCAAACTCACCATGATACATTTGACTCATTAAGAACTAGTCATTAAAATTAGTACTTACCTATCAACACTTGGACTTACAGAAAACATGAACACCATACTCTAATAGAGAGTTTAATTACTGTAAATACCAATTGGTAGTACCTTTGACACCACTTATTGAATTGATGCCACTGATAGAAAATGTTGAGCACTTGATAACTGAGCGTTATCATCCTTTGTTCATGCTCTTTTCACCCCAAATCTAATGCATGGTACCGGTTTCCAATAGAACATTAATCCATTCTACAACAAACACCTGCTACCAATTAATGATACCTATTTTCAATGCATAATTTGATACTCAAATCTTGGCTTGAGTGTACTCCCACCTATGGCCTTGCTCCCTCTTTGTATTAAGAATCTGTAAACAATACTTGCCAGAGAAACTTCAACAATAAACAGATCATCACCATATATATGTGTGTGTGTGTGTGTGTGTCTATATATATATATACTTGGTCTACCAATATGATTTCACAACAACATTCAATCAACCACACTACTCAGAATTCAACATAAAATGGCATACTTTCCTTTATCCTTTAGATGCATTCATTGGCTTGTTTCTTCTGGGTCCTTGCACATAAACTTTATAGATTCCCGTGAAGTCATCGTCTTCTCTTAAATGAAGAGAAGCAAGGGATCTACTCCCCCTGAGTAGATTATATTCCTTTGTCTTCCACACCTGGATATGAGTTGATTTCTTGCATTGGTTGGCTTGACTGGGTGAAGTTTTGCCATTGCCTAAGTATATAAACCATTAATCATTCCTTTTGTTAGCACCAATTAAAGCGAATTTGAAATTTACTTGTTTCTCTTCATTCTCATTATATTTATTTGGAGCATTATCATGGTTTATGCTTCCTCTTTTGTCTAATTTGAATATCTGTCTATTGTAGGTTATAGAAGAAATATCAACCATAGGAATTTCACACTTTGATATGCTAACTCTCTACTGAATATCTTCAAAACCGAACATTGTTCTGTGCTGCCTCCATGCTCCATTCGATCTGCCTCTCTTTTGAGTGTTGAAAGAGATCCTGCGTTGTTGTCCTTGTTGGATTTGAACATGATCCATAACTCTATTCGTAGTGTTTAGAAAAGAGATTTTCTTGCCAAATTTTCATGCAGTTGCTTTGTGCCCATAATTCTTACACCTTTAGAATTCAACATTATTCAAGAAGTGGACAAAGGAATTGTTCTTCTTAGCAAAACTTCTGTTTCTCCAATTTCTTTGATTAATTCTAGTTCTCTTGATGTTCTTGGGCGACTAGAAATATTTACTTCCATGGAAAAGGCTCTCTGTACTTGGTAATTTGAATTGTTCTTTAGCAACTTGTGGCTATAACTGAAATAACACATTCCACTTTTGTTGCTGCACATGTTTTTCCTCTCTAAACACTTGGAGGAAACATGTCATGCGTTATTACAATAAAATCATAGAAGGGGTTACATACCTTTATTTTGATTCCTGGAAGTTACTTTATCTCCTTTATGCTTCGTTCTTTGCTCTATTGTTGTAGTGTTGTCAAATCTTCCTTTAACCAAATTCATGGATTCCTTTGATGATTTTGTTGGGTCGCTACCATTTTCCAATAATGTCTTGGCCTAAGAGGAATAATCGCTGGTCTGAATCTCCTTAAACAGTTTAGAATTATTTGTATGCTTCTAAAGATTCATTAACTGCTCATTTAACCCATGAACTTTGTTGCTCGAATTTTGCATTTTAATAATTCTGGACTGATATTTTTGGAATTTGACTTTGGCTAACTTGCCTTCAGATATGCTACATGATTTTTTTTTTATTTTTTATCCTTTGTCCTGTTTAATCAAGTCTTTTATATGTGCTCTTAACTTCCCAATCTTTGATATGTAGTTCTGGGCTCAACCTATGAGTATTTATGTTTATTTTTCTCATTCTTGCCTTTTAATAGAATTTAACTAAGACTTTATATTTCTAGAGAATCTCATGATTTATCACAATTGCCAAATTTTCCTCTTCACTTGTCCATGCTGCTATTCATAACTCCAAGTTGTTCCATAAACATGCCCAAAGGCTTTGCTAAAAATTATCTGCCAAAATAACTACTGACTCATCATTCATGCCTCAGCACATTGCTAGAGCCCCAAAATCTTTTTTAATAAACATGAACAACTCAAGTTGTTGACTCATTCATGTTCCTAAAGCACTTAACATAGGCCCAAATCCTTTAAAAATATTATCATTTTCAAATATAAACTCCATGGGCCAAATACTACCAATTCTGCCAAATTATCCTTAAGCTCTTTTTGCTTGGCACCTTTACCTATTTTCTGCCATAAGGCCGCTCCTTTTGACCGTCGATTGAGCCCTTTAGGCACTAAGTTGTTCTAGCCTATCGGGGGCCTAATTCATTTATTATTTTTTATGTGCCCTTGGTATTTTTTCTATGCGAAATGACTAAATGTTGGTGCTTATGTCTGGAGCCCCTCTTCCCAATGCTTCATTTTTTAAACACTTTTATTAATAAAATTGTTTTCAGCAATGACTTTGCAAGGTTTACTGCACCTTAAGCTTTGAGAGATAAATTTATTTATTAATGGATATGCGCCCTTAGTTTTCCACAGCTACATATAATTTGTGCCTGTCTCTAAGGCCAGATCTCCCTCTATCCCAATGCTTTAACATGTGAAAGCATTGTAATCCTCTTACAATCCTTCGAGCCCCTCTTCAGTAGGCTTCACTATTAGTGGGGTCCACCTGTGTCCAATAAAAACTGCTCCCATTTCCTTGTTATATATGCCACATATGCCTAGTCCACCTTTTGTCTACTCCACTAGTTTTACCACTGACTTTGAATACTCTTCCAAACTTGGCTATGCACCAAAAAGAGTGTCCAACCTTCTTTATCTTTGTTATTTGACATTGGGGTCACCAAATTTGACTTCCTTTTTCTTTTCATCTAGGAGGCCATTTTCAAACTTCCACATACCACTGGAAATATTTTCTAGAGCTCTATCCATCTGAGTAGGTTTCACCCATATATGAGATGATCTTCTACATAAGAACTTTATCAAAAGTCTCTACATATTTGTTTCTTTTGCCTTTTCCACCTTTTCCATTACCTTTTCCTTTAACTTTTCCATCAATGAAAACATATTTACCAATGCATTTGTAATTTACATTGGTTGCATTTGCCACCAACCTTTTCCTTTTCCATCAATGACAACATATTTCCAACAATCTCCCCATTTGGCATTTATGGAAACATCAAGATCAAACAAAGCATCATCACCGATGATTCACCAATGATCAGGCAAAGATAAGTGTAATTCTCTTCTTTGTATTTTATGCTTCTCTCTGTGTTTTTCTTGAGGTCCTTCTCTATCTTTGTACGAGGTTATTTACCATGTTTTATTTCATTAGAAATACTTATCCCCCTTTGACATCAATGGAAAACATACTAACATGCTCCCCCTATCAACAATCTCCCTTTGTCTTCTAATCATATGGACCGGACAACTGCTTCTTCTTAAGATGAAAACCTTAGGTACATCTGATATGATCCAAGCAACTTCCTCTTTGTCCTGTGAAGAGGATTGAGTTGAAGTGAAAGGAGAAAATACTCCTAATCTTTACCTCAAGTAGGAAAGAGGGATATCTTGCTAAAAAATACATGCTTGTTAAATTGAGCCATGATAAATAATTTTTGTTGGTCTGAGTCTCATCTAGGATTACATGCATAACAGGGCCTACCTAGATACATACACTTGACCTCTAGAAACAATAACAACCTTTCTTATGTATGACGCCATCAATTGTTAAATAATTAACAACAAAGTAGAACACTTTTGGCAAACATAGAGGGACTATCATCAATGCATGCCTAGACCATCAGCTCACCATGAAATATTTGACTCATCAACAACCAGTCATATAAATCATTACTTGCCTATCAACACTTCAACTTACATACAACATGAACATCATACTCTAATAAAGAGTCTAATGAGTGTAAATATCGATTGATAGTACCTTTGATACCACTTTATGAATTGACGCCACTAGCAGCAAATGTTGAGAACTTGGTAACTGAGCGTTCTCATCCTCTAATCATGGCCCTTTCACCAAAAATATGATGCATGGTACCAATTTCCAATAAAAAAATTATTTCATTCTGCAGCAAACACTTGATACCAATTAATGATACCTATTTTCAATGCATAATATGATACTCAAATATTGACTTGAGTATACTCCCCTTCTGACCATGCTCCCTCTTTGCATTAGGAATCTGTAAACAATACTTATTAGAGAAACTTTAGCAGTGAAAAAGTTATCATCGTCTATATATATACTTTGTCTACCAGTCTGAATTGACAACAACATTCAATCTACCACACTACTCAACAATCAACAAAAGAGGTGATACTTCCCTTTATCCGTCATATGCATTCATTGGTGTGTTCCTTATTTCTCATTGCATCTTATATTTTTGGCTTCCCTTGAAGCCATCGTCTTCTCTTTAATGAAGTGGAGTAAGGGATCTACTCCCCCTGAGTAGATTTTCTTCATTTTTCTTCCACATCTGCATATGAGCTAATTTCTTGTGTTGGATTACCTAACTAGATGAATTTCTGCCATTACCTGAGTATGAAAACCACAGATCATTCCTTTTGTTAACACCAGTTAAAGCCAATTTGTAATTTACCTATTTCTCTTATTTCTCATTTTATTTCTTTGGAGGACTTTTAGGGTTGATGCTACTTCTTTTGTCTGATTTCTCTATGCTTGTTGTAGGTTATATAAGAGATATCAACCACATGAATTTCAGATTCTGATATGCTAACTCTCTGTTGATTATCTTCAAACCCAAACTTTTTTTGTGCTTCCTCCATGCTCCATTTGATCTTCCTTTCTTTTGAATGCTGAAATGGCTCCTGCATTGTTGTCATTATTGGATCTCAACATGATCCATACCTCTGTTTGCAATGTTTTGAAAAGAGGCTTTCTTTCCAAATTTGCATGTAGCTAGTTTGTGCCCATAATTCTTACACTTGTATATTTGAACATTATTCAAGACAGGGAAAAAGGAATTGTTTTTCTTATCAAAACTTTTTCCTGTCTAATTTCTTGGACTAATTCCCATTCTCCTGGTGTTTTTGGTCCACTAGAAATATTTCCTTTAAGGGGAAAAGGCTCTTTGTACTTGGTTTTTCAAATTTCTCTTCACAACTCATGGATGTGGTTGAAATAACACATTCCAGTTCTATTGTTGCACATTTTCTTCCCTATCTAGACACTTGGAGGCAAAGTGACACACATTATTACAATAAAAGAATATGAGGGGATGCATTCCTAGAAGTTCCTTTATCTCCTTGATGTTGTGTTCTTTTCTCTGCTATTGAATTTCTATTGGATCTCCCCTTAACCAAATTCATGGATCCCTTTGATGATGTTGTTGGGTCACTACCATTTTCCAATAATATATCAGCCTTAGAGGAATAATCATTGGTATGAATCTCCTTAAACGCTTTAGAATTCTTTGCATTCTTCTAAAGATTCATCAATTGCTCATTTAATGTCTTATTGTCTTTTTCCAAATCCATATTTATGGCTCTAAATTTATTAACCTCTGAAAGAGATGATATGAGCTACCTCTTCAAATAGATATTTTCTTCAAGATCTTCCAAATCAATAGAGGAGAAACTAGATTCACAACAAGTGTCTATTTCACTCTCAACGTTTGTTCCCTTGACGACTCTAGAGATTCTTTTGCTGACACGTGAGATGTCCTTTCTTCCTTTTCACCAGAGGCAGACCCATTGTCTTGTTGACCAATACCCAGATATCTTATTACTATTAAGGTAGCTCCTTATTCACTGTAACTAGATGAGAAACTCTCACTTGCACCAGTTCTTGCAACTGAGCAATTTGAAAATAAATGGCATATTATTCTACAATAACAACAAAACAACAACATACTTTCAAATTACATCTCCTTTGGGTGTTGATAAAAAGTTTGGCCTCTTTATATAGGAGAATCATCATATGATTCATGATATTCAATGCTATTTGAATCTTTGACTACTTCATCCTCCAGGGAAAGCCTCTTGACATCACATGCAGCTTGCATGTCTACTTGGTAAATGGAATGCAATTTATCCCAGCTCAACTTGGCAATCTTAAAAATATAATTTTTCAATATTTGACTTAGAAAACCCTTTCATGATTTCCTTCCTAGCTTGTTTATTAAACTTATCATCTATCTCTCCATTCTCCATAGATAGAAATGCATCCAAATCTTGAGCTTGCAGATAAATTCTCATGTTGTAACCTTCCAAGTTGGATAATTTAGCCATTTAAAAATTGAACACCATCTGAGGTAATCTAGTCCTTGTTCTTCATGATCCCCGATCTTCCTTCCATGTGTTAAACTAATTCTGAAGGACACTGAGTCTGATACCATTTTTTATAAACAATGGAAACCATGACACTAATGAGGGATGGGTGAATTAGTAGTGGGCCAAATTACACAAATTTTCACAAATTATACTTTCTAATTACTTTATAAATTGTCCATGGATTAATAACACAACTCAATCATAACATAATCATCATCAAGCACATGAGAGATATATACAAAAGACACCAATATTTAATTTATTACAAGCTTCAACTTGATTACATCATTTCCCCACAAACTACTACTTGTATGTTTATCATCTACTACTAAAAGGAACTTCTATCCCTACTTGTTTACTGGTCTTCATTGAAAGGGATTGTTGCCCCTTTTCTTTTATCAATCTCTACTAAAAGGGACTCTTGTCCCTACTCATTTACTATTCAATACTGAAAGAGAATACTACCCTTACTCATTTACCAACACCCAATGGGAGGGACTCTTTCCCCCTAGACATTTACAAACACCCACTAGAAGGAGCTACTACCCATAATCTGCAAGCTACCACTTTCCAGCCTTGTGATGATTTGGGATAGCATGAAATGCGCTCTAGCCATGAAAATTGGTGGAGAGGCTAAAGCACATGAGTTATCCAAGACCCAAAAATGGTTTGGATAGATTGTACCTTGTTTGGGAGATATTAAGATAATTAATATTTTTAATGGAGTTCCTAAGTCTAAACTTAGGAAAAATAAAATATTAATGGGTAGTAATATAAAACTGGGTTAGAAGGCTCCAAAAGATATGGATCAAGCCAAATATAATATTATTCGTTGATTAGAGATTTAATATCGGTTGTTGAAGGACCAACCAGGAAAAGTATAAGAGGAGGCTTGAGGGTCAGTTGGAGAATACACCAGAGTGATCAGTCATTCATTTTGCTAGAGTGGGGTTGTTGAGAAAAAGCTAATCATTGATGAGTAGCGGGGCAATGAGTACTGGGCATAAAGGCAGAGATAGTACTAAGAGACCAGGACAAAAGCAGGGAAAGCGAGAGCAATAGCCAGTTTAGGCCACGTAGAGCCCAGCAGAGACAACACATAGGTAGAGGGATTGTGTCATCCACGTAGAGGCTACTGGAGTGATGTAGAGGGTCCCAGAGGCTATGAAGTTCCTCAGAGATGATGCAGAGGGTCTTTGGGCTAACGCAGGTCAATAGGAGGTTGAAATAGAGGTGAGAAGGGAAAATGTTGAGCTTCAGTTATGCCGGAGAGGGTTTCATGGGACAAGTTTTTTGAATACCTATTTTCGGATATAGAGGTATTTCAGATCAAGATACTGCTCATCTGGTTGAGGTATGTCTCACTTCCACGTTCTTCTAGTTCGAAGGTGTGTTCTTTGAGCAGACCTGTGGTGTTGCCATGGGTTCCCCCCATTCCCCTATTGTGGCAAATCTTTTTATGGAAGATTTCGAGGCCAGAGCTCTAGCCTCGGCTCGTCTCCCTCCGAAGCTGTGGAAAAGGTATGTAGATGACACTAATGTCATCTGGTCCCATGGCCATGAGGAGCTGGATCATTTCTTCAACCACCTCAACGACCAGTCCTCTGCTATTAAGTTCACCATGGAAAAATAGGTCAATGGTAGCCTCCCTTTCTTGGATATTCTTATTTCTAGGAACGAGGACAGCTCTCTCTCCCACTCTGTGTTCCATAAGAAAACGCACACGGAGCAGTATCTTCATGCAGATTCCCATCATTTCCCTACTCAAAAGATGGGTGTTCTTAACACCCTGGCTACTCGTGCCCTCAGGATTTCGGACAATGAGAGCCTGGATAGGGAGAGATCCCACCTGCTTGATGTCTTTGTGGAAAACGGATATAGTAGGCACCTAGGTCGGAAGGCTTTCCTTAAAGCCTCTAGAAAGGCGTTTAATAAGAAAGAACCTAAGGAGCGCCATCTAGGTGTCCATCTTCCCTATATCCAAGGGACCACAGACAAGATTGCTCGGATCCTCAGAAGGTTTGAGATTCCCTCAACCTTCAGGCCCCTTAGAACCATTCACAATTCCCTTCGGTCGGTGAAAGATCCTATTAACCCTATAGACATGAAGGGTGTTTATTTGATTCCTTTCTCATGTGGGACGCCCTATATAGGGGAAACAGGGTGCTCCATCCAATAGAGAATTTGCGAACATGCAGCTAACCTAAGGCATGGGAGAACTAGGTCTTCTGCCTTAGCAGAGCATGTGGACAAGACAAAGCATCATGTCTGTATTGAGGAGGCCAAAGTTATTGCCAAGGTCGCTTAGTTCCATCATCGTAAGTTAAGGGAAGCTTCAGAAATTGAAAGAAGGCCTAACAATCTCAACAGAGATGATGGCTAGAAGGTAAGCAGATGTTGGATCCCTGCCTTATCTTCTTAGTGTTTCTTCCTCCTCCCCCCCGCCCCCTTTGTTCATCGGGGGTGCCTTCAGGATTTCCCCTGTTGCCTTCTGTTTCTTCCTTTTCCTCCTCGATCTAGGGTTTCCTTTGGATTTTCTACAGTCCTTCGCCTCCTGTGTCCCTTTGTCGCTCTTCCTTGTTGGTTTTTTTTTTTTCCTTAGTGTTCGTTTAATATAATCTCCTCTTTTTTATAGATATATATCGCGAGCAATTTTAGATTCTCCTCTTTTTGTTTTTTATCATTATCATTATTATTATCTGTCTTCTTAATTTTAGATAT
>APFE030382006.1:108346-127417 GCA_000404065.3 Pinus taeda | reverse complement strand
TATTAAACAACCCATTGTTATTGTTCTAATATAAATAAATAAATTATTTTTTGATGTTTTTACCTAATTTTATTTTTTTCCAAAAAACATAATAATATATTTAATCTTAATATTGTAAAAATAATAATAATATTAAATTTACTTTGTCCTGGGTCCTAGAGTCCATAGTAGCCGTTACGTAGCCGTTGGAGTCTCTGCTCAGTCTATTTAACATGCTAGGCCGGATGTGTTTCTTCAACTTGTCCTGACGATGAACCACACTAGTTGGTTCGAAACGCGTCGACAAAGGTCTTTTTTATGTGATTTACGCCGAAGCTATTCTTATAACTATTTTTCTCTTTCGGGTGAGCCGGTTAGGCAACCAGGAGGGTTGGCTCAGTTGCTGGGGAAGCTATTTTTGTTGTAGTCGAGATTGCGTAGAGCCTAGAGGTTCATTCCTTTAGTTATTGGGGTGAAGGAAGATGTGGGTAGTTTGCGAGAGCGAAGATGGTGGGACACTGTGGTCAGAACAATACTTAATAGGGCAAGACCGAGGTAGAGGAAGTTGTTGTAGATGCGAATTTCTAGCCAAGGAATCCGGATCAGTGTTTCAGTTGCATAAACGATTGGAGAGGGGCAACTTGATGGTTGGCAGAAGGATTTCTAGGAGGGAAATCAGGACTTAGAGGGAGTCCAGAAGAGAACTTCTAGACATGAAGTAGAGAGACTCGGAGGAGTCAAACTGAGAACTTCTAGATGGGAAGTAGAGAGACTCAATAGAAGTCGAACCGAAACTTCCATATGGGAAGTAGAGAGACTCAGGAGGAGTCAAACTGAGAACTTGCAGGTGGGAAGTAGAGAGACTTGGAGGAGTCAACATAAAAGAGAAGAGATATGGTTGTGAATGGGCTAAGTGATCAAGACAGGATGGACAGAGCATCCAACTTTGTGGTCTCGAAGTCCAGGATCTTGTCCATTCTAAATAGACATCATATCAAGGGCTTTGCCTTAAGAGTAATGACTATCCAAGTTGACCTAGTAGCTAATGAAATGTACGAGGAGACAATAGCTAAGGCAAAGTGCATCATCCTTTATGGGGTCAAGGATCATGTGGTGCAACATATTTCCAAGAAGGAAATGACAAAGGAGATCTGGGACACTTTAAAGACATTGTACCATCATACTTTTGTGCAGAGGAAGATACTCCTCGAGAGTCAGCTAAGGTCATACTAGATGCAAAAGGGAGAGCAGATAGATCTCTAACTCGGTTGGTTGAAGGAGATCTGTGACCAACTAACTTCCATAAGGGCCATGCTGGATCAGCAGTTCATGGTGAGGACCGCACTTAACACAATCTTTGAGGAGTGGGAGACATTTGTCTAGAGCACACTGGGCAGAGCGAGTCTTCCACAATGGGAAGAACTATGGGCGGCTCTTCATCAAGAAGAGATCAAATGACTGACCAAGATGGGAAGTAGTAACAAAGGGGTCAGGAACAAGAAGGAAGAGGAAGAGGACGTAGCTTTGGAATCCATGAGAAATCAAGAGAAGAGGAAGAAGAAGGACCTCTCCAAGGTCAAGTGCTTCCATTGTGGGGAACTGGGTCACTATGTGAACCAGTGTCCAAGGAAGAGGATTAAGGGAGAGGCTTCTGACTCTAAGGTAGTGCCAGCAAAGGTGGAGAAAGAAGTCGAGGAGGATGACGATTGTGCCATGAGTTCTCACGTACCTCTAAAGAAGAGGTGGGGAGACATCAAGTTGTAGTCAACAAACTATAGGCGATGAGGGGCAAGATCCTTGAGGTACCCAACCTCTTAGATTATACCTTGCTATGGGAGCCTTGAAGAGGAGTAGCAAGACTAGTGGATGTAGGTAGAGACAGATGCAGATGAAGTGGCAGAGAGTGCTATAGTGCAGGAGTCCTCGGGAAGCGTGAGGCTAACATGCTACAACAGTGCGAGAGGCACAAGAGTGTTGCAATAGTGCAAGATGGCACAAAGAGGCATGCAATAGAACGCGATGCAGGGAGTTGTTGTAGTAGCGTAGAGGTTAGTAGAGGGAGCACCTCTTAGCGACAGAGGGAGCTTCAGCATCAGGAGTGATTATAGCCTTACAGGGATGTCAAAAGTTGGGTGGATCAGCTACTTAATTCTCAGTAACTAAGTTGCAGTGTAGTAGCACGATGCAGCATGATGAGAGGGGATGCAATGCAGATGTAATGTTGGGAGGATGGATTAGTAGCATCATGGATGTAGAGGGAGTTGTCGTACGGATGCAACAGTGGTAGTGGCATTGCCATGCGTAGCAGTACAAGATGCAGTAGTGCAGAGGATGTTGGGTAGGGAGGCCTAGCATCAGCACAGGGACCGGTGCCGGATAATCAGGGTGATGCTCAGTGTGGAGTTCTACTAAAACACAGTCCTTGCTAAGAGGAAGTGTTGATTGGGGTAGCATCAGATGTTCTCTAGCCATGAAAATTGGTGGAGAGGCTAAAACACATGAGATATCCAAGATCCAGAAATCGTTTTGATAGATTGTACCCGGTTTGGGAGATATTAAGATGATTAATATTTTTAATGGAGTTCCGAAGTCTAAACTTAGGAAAAATAAAATATTAATGGGTATTAATACAAAATTTGGTTAGAAGGTTCCAAAAGTCATGGATCAAGCCAAATCTAATCTTGAGGGCTAGTTGGAGAATACACTAGAGTGATGAGTCATGCATTTTTCTAAAGCGGGCTTGCTAAGAAAAAGTGAATCAGTGATGAGCAGAGGGGGCCAGTGAGTATTGGGCAAAGAGGTAGATACAATACTGAGATACCACCATAGAAGCATAGAGAGTGTGAGCAGTAGTAAGTTCAGGCTACGTAGAGCCCAGCAGAGACAACACAGAGGTAGAGGGACTGTGTCATCCACGCAGAGGTTGCTGGAGTGATGCAAAGGGTTCTACAGGTTGCGCAGTGCCTCAGAGGGATGACACAGAGGGTCCTAGACGCAGAGGCCAGAAGGGCCAACATTGAGCTTTAGTTGTGCTAGAGAGGGTTTTGTTGGACAGGTTTTTGAATACCTGTTTCCGAATATAGAGGTATTTCTTCCATGTATTTCTCTCTATTGAGTGAGTCAGTTAGGCACCAAGTTGTACTCAGAAAAACTGCATAATAATATAACCCTCAGAATTGTTGCACCGATTTTCCCACATTGGATTTTTTCGGGGACGATTTGTCCAAAAATAAAGGTGTCACTTGTGTGTTTGTTTTCTTTCACTTGATGATCTGTATATGCTGTGACTATATTGTGTTTATTTTGATATTTAAATGTTTTAAATAACTTGTTCAGAATTTACAAGTAGAATAAATAAACTAGAAGAATACAAATTAACTTTCTAGTGGATAGAATTAGAAAATTCAACACCTTGTTGATCCATCTTTCATCCATTTTCAAACTAGAACAAATATGCCACTTTTGTCACAAGAAGCTAATTTTTTCTCACTACAAATTCTCACTGAAACCACCATACAAACACTTTCAACAATCTTTGATTATAGATAAAACCACCATCACCTTAAGAAATTTCACATTATTGAACAAATCACCTAATTGATCAAATCACCGGCCATACATAGCAACAACATCAATCACTAATCACCAATGCACTTCTTTGCATCTGTAGAACACCTTTCATATACCAAGGTTGGTCTAAGATTCACCCTTGATGCATATCACCATTATGCATCAAGTTGCACAAACAACCTCTAATTCACATCCTCATGAACTTTGTTGCTGAATTCTTCTTTTAAAGAATTATCGGCCAATATTTTTCGAATTGGACTTTGGTTAATTTTCCTTTAGATATACTACATGGATTTTTTTTTCTTTTTCCTTTTTCCTATTCAATCCACTCTTCTGTATGTTCTCTTAACTTCCCAATCTTTGATCTACAGTTTTGAGCTCAATCTATGAGTATTTCTACTTATTTTTGTCATTTTGAGTTTTTAAGAGAATTTAACTAGGACTTTCTATTTCTGGTGAATCTCCAGATTTGTCACAATTCCCAAATCTACCTCTTAACTTTTCCACATTGTTATCGAAACTCCAAGTCATTCCATTCGGAGGGCCAAAGGCTTTGCTAAAAATTAGCTGCTAAAATAATTTCTAACTCGTCATTCATGAATGTGCCTTCGACACATTTTTATAACCCAAAAATATTTTTTAATAAAAATGACCAATTCAAGCTGCTAACTCTTTCATGTGCCTAAAACACCTAGCATAGGCCAAAGACTTTTAAATATGTCATCATTGCGAAATATAAACTCCATGGGTCAAATACTACCAATTCTGCTGAATTAGCCTTAAGCTCCTTTTTCTTGGCGCCTTACCTATTTTTCACCATAAGACCGTTGCCTCTGACTGTCAGCTAAGCCCTTTACACACTACGTTTCTCTAGCCTATCGGGGGCCTAATTCCTTTAATATTTTATTTGTTCCCTTGTTCTTATTTCTAACATGAAATGACCAAACATCAATTCTTATATCTAGAGCCCCTTTGCCCGAGGCTTCAGTTTTGAAACATTTTTATTGATAAAATTGTTGTCAATAATAACTCTCTTGGATCCATTGCACCTTAAGCCCCGAGGGTTAAATTTCCTTATTAATGGCTCTGCACCCTTGGTTTTATGCGGCTACATATAAGTTGTGCCTGGCACTATGGCTAGACTTCCCTCTATCCCGATGCCTTAACTTATGAAACCATTGTAATCCTCTTCCAATACTTTGGTATCCTCTTTAGTAGGCATCATTGTGAGTGGGGTCTACCTTCATCCAATAAAAACCACTCATGCTGCTTTGTTGCACACACCACGTATGCCTAGTCCCCATTTTGGCCACTTTGCTAGTTTTTCTGCTAAGTTTGTCTGCTCTGCATAACTTGGCGATACACCAAAAATGGTATCCAACCTTATTTAACTATGATATTTGACTTTGGGGTCACCAACTTTGACTGTATTTTTGTTTTCATTTAGGAGGCCATTTTCAAACTTCCACATAACACTGGAATTTTTTTCTAGAGCTCTATCCATCTAATTGGGTTTCACTTATATTTGAGATGATTTGCTGCAAAATAACTAGCTCCAAAGCCTCTACACCTGAGTTTCTCTTTCCTTTCCCACCTTTTCTATTGCCTTTACCTTTACCTTTGACATCATTGACAACATATTTACCAATGAATTTGCAGTTTCCATTGCTTGCCTTTGCGAACAATCTTTTCCTTTTCCATCAATGACAACATATTTCCAACATCTATCCCTCCTCGAAGAGCTATCAAGCTAAAGAGATTTCTGGCTCTGATACCACTTGATGGCACCAAAGTCACCCCGACACTAATATCCCCAATCTACTCCACACATAGTTTCAAATTTACATCCAACTAAACAATATTTCATGTAAAATTTAAACATATGAATTCAATATAAGAATATGAATAAGAATAATAATATTGGTCCAATGGGTGGTCCAAAAGGAGATTTGAAACTAAAATGTGTTCCTCCAAAAACTAAACTTTTTCTTCACAATCACTACAAAATGATTATGTAGCTCATGTTCTCTAATTTGCGGTTGTGTCACTATGAAATGATTTCATAGTGCCAATTTAAATTATCTATTATGGTTTTGGGGAAGATGAAATGACTCAACTCTTTTCCAAACTGATTCTCCACGTCCCAAACTTGCTTCTCAACATAGTAAATGATTTACTTTGCCTCTCTTCACCTGAGTTTACATGCTAACTCAAATTTAATAGTCATAAAACAAATATAAAAGGATTTGACAACATTCAAAATAGGGTACTCTGTTTTAGGGTAACAATGCCCAGTTCACTATAAATACCACACATTCCTCTACTGGAACACAATGAACACTCCTTCATGGGGTTTTGAAGCCATTACAACAAAATACAAAAGATAAATGAACAATAACAAAATGGGGTTCATGAGGCACAATACTTGCTAAGGCTTTCCAAATGGGGTAGCAAGCTAAGTGGGCTTGATTTTGGGGAAAACTCCATAGTTAAGCATGCTTGAGCCAGAGGCGATCTAGGATGGATAACCACCTGGGAAGTCCTAGTTATTGGGTGCAAGCCTCGGAAGTGATGGTTGATGCTATGTGCTTCATTTCACTAGTTTCAATCCCACTTCTTCACCCTTGTGAGCATCACCTGATGCAATGAGTGCTAAGTGGACTATTCAAAAATCATGAGAAATTAGTCAATTACGACTACCTCTCATGGAAATTATCATAGATGAATTAATTTCTTAACGCAATTGAATCCCAAAATATGATATCTAATATAATGCACTGCTAAAGACCCTCAATACTTATATAACAAAATGATTGAAGCCACAATGTTCATATTTTTAGTGTAAACCAATTCAGCGAGTTACAAACTCTCAAATTGATCAAAACACACAGGAATAAAACTAAAAATAATAATGGTTCACAACTAGAAAATGATTCAATGTAACCAAAGAGTTTTGATTCATTTAATAATCACACAAATTACAACCCAATTGTTGGTTATTACGTCATTCACACATAAATACCCTTCGATTCACACAGATTGGAAAGTGCGGGCATCTGCGAAATATCATAATTGTAGTTACACATAGAAACAACAAGTTCCTCTCTTCTCCTATCTCTCTTCTCCTCCCCTCTTGTTCTCCTCTCCTAAGTAACTTCCCAAACAATCTTTTCTTATTGTTTCCCAAAAGAAATTGATTATGAAAACCAAGAGTCATGAGTGGTGAATCATTGCCCCTTCCCCACAAAATAAGGGAAACTAAAAATTGTATTTACAACAAAAAATAAATTCTCCAACTTATTTCTAAAAAAACAAAACTCACTTCCTAAATGTGAATATGTACAATTTCTTACAAAACATTAAAAATTTTCTCTTAGCATTACCATGTGACCACCCCATCACATTGGTAAGCTCCTATATAAAGTCTTGATATTTTGTGCTCAGCCTATGCAACAACATCAGACTCCTAAAGTAGGATAATTTACGACCTATTGGTCATAAGCCTTTAATATATAGTCCTCTTGGATCCCAAACCTTAAAGTTCATTGGGTCATTCATTCATTTGTGTTGTTGTTCTACTTTTTTTGTTCACATCAACCTTCTTGGTTTCAAAACTTTATACTTTAGTTGTCCACTTTCTTTGTTCATAACCTCTTGTATAGTCAATTGCCTCCTTCTTTGGACTGCCATTTCCACTTCAATGTACCTCTTCCTAGGCACTTCTTTTATTATCAGTTCTCTCAATTTCCAAATTCCAACATCCAGCCCATCCCTCTCTTTACAAATGTTTTCCATTTGTAACTAGATATTTCCTTGTATAAGAATTTTAGTATTCTTATATTCTTCCTCTTCAGCACACGTCTCTCCACATATGCTTAGTAAATTTGGATGTCTTCTTCCTGGCTTTATCACAGAAAAAATATTGTTGTCTTCTTCAAAATTTTCTACTTTGATTTCATCCTTTGTCTTAGCAATGGTGTGTTGCATGAGAATTTCTTCATATTGCTGAAAATTTATGTTGTTGCTACCAACTATTTTTTCCATTACTTCCTCTTCTATACTATTATAGTTCTATTTGGGCACATCACTCCCGACGATCAAATTAGTGTAAACAGGGTTTATCAAACTCTAATTCAGCTGCTACATGCCCGAGACATGCCACCTCATTGAGTGCTGAGAGTTTCCTAACTTCAAACCCTGCTGAGGTGCTTCCTTGGGTCACCAACACACCCCTGGTCAAGGATAAGAGCTCTAAAAAGTAGGTATCCCCCTTCAAGGTTGCGTTGCAAATCACCTAAGCCCACTCAAGCCTGCACTGGGTGAGAATCCTCGAAATGTTCACTAGATCCTGAGTATATTCCTCCTCTCTAGAGCCTTTTATAAGGAACCCAACGCCTATCCTATCAAGATGAGCTCGACTTAGGATAGACTTGGATCATCTAATCCTCTATCCTCTGATCCCTTTGAACATGGAAACTAATCATACAATTATGGAAAACCATTCAATGCCATATTAATGACAAAACCACTTTCGTTCATCTATAAATTGGCCTCCCATCATAGAGCGAGGGAGCTGGTAGATTATAGAGAAATATTGTTGGTTTAGAGACTTGAAATCATTGCCAAAGTAATGTTATGTTGCTAGATTGATGTTGCTATTGGTGTGATCAGGACTTGGACTAAGTTGGATGAGTGACACGAGATCGAACCACATTGGGTGTAACTTCTCCTTCAATCAATCAATAAAGTTGTTTGTTCCATTTCCAATATGTTTTTCTATATCTATGATGAATGTATGTTCAAATGTTGTCGATTCCATTTGCTTACAATAAATAGATCATATGTTTGATTGTTGTCGTCTTCTGTTTATGTTGGCAGGTACCAATTGAGCGAATTCAATTTGAGTGGGAGTGATGGGAGCAACTCAAAGGAGATCAAAGGAAGCAAAAGATCACAAGTAGGTTCTTTTACCTTATTTGTTTATTATCGAAAAAGGTTAAACATCTTTACTTCAGTTGCTCTTTGCATAACTACCCACTTAGGGAAGACATACTTATTTGTAGGTATAAATTACATATAACAAATCGGCAACTCTGCTAGGGAAGATTTGTCCAATCACGTTGTGACTTTTCGTTTATGGTGTTCATCCAACTTCCTAAATGATGATTCAGTAAGACTACGTCTTTTCCAATGAACACTCACTGGTCCCACTGCAAAGTGGTATATTGAATTACCACGAGCTTCATTTGACAACTTCATAGCCTTAGCCACTACATTTTTAAGCCATTTCCAGTTACCCATTAGATATGAAACTGGAATGGAACTGTTGACCAACTTTAAACAGACCACAACTACTCACATTTTTTATCATATTCCTGAGTGGCGTCGTCATTGTCGAATGGTAAAAATTTTTGTTCTGGATCAACTTTTAGCTAAGTAGTTTATTAAATCTGTGTTTCCATCTATCATCGAAGGTGTGGTTAAAGGAGGAGTTATTACTGAAGAGAAAGTAATCACTCGTGCCCAATACTTAGACTTGATTTACACCTAATCCAACACACTCAGATAAGATTCCAAATGCACCTAGACCATCTTTTACTGTTCCACCACCTCCATCTAGTAAGGACTCTCATGCCAGTGACGGTGTGATAGGTTCTTCAAGTGCTTAAATAACAACTAGACCATCTAGTCAAATACTTGATATTTCAAATTAGACCTCTAATACACCTAATAATACACTTGCTTCTGAAATAAATGTCATGTCATCTGACAAAGGTAAAAATGAAAAGAAACCTGGAAGCAAGAAAAGGGGGAAAACCAAAAAGAAACAAAATTCTCCCCCTCAAGAGAAATCATTTGATTCCTCTTCTCTGGCTAGGAAACCTCGCTACCCATGTCTCATTTATAATGAGGAGCAATTTATGCAAGACTGTCCTAACCGCTTTGAAGTCTCAAAACTTCTTAAGACTTCTAGTACATATACTGTGTTGACAGACCCTTTTCCAAACCCAGAGACTCATTTGGTTGCTGCAGATCATGCTTCCACTTCACAAATGCTTATGCTATCCACCACTAAGCCTAAGACTGATGTTTTGGTGACTACATGAAGTAAAGATTATGGTAATCCACCATCGTTGTTGAATAACCAGGCTATAGATCAAACCAATACTTCAAATTAGACTTCGTCTAACTCCATTCCACCACCCATTGCACTAGAGTTAACAATAAAACCGCCTAAGAGAGTTGTTCATAAATCTACATTCAACCCTCGAGCTTCTGCTGCACAAAATTATAACATAGTAGAAGATTTGGCTTAGTCACCTTCTGCTATGTCAATTCTTGAGGTGCTTCAAAATTGTCCCTCCCAAAAGCACGCTTTATTGTCAACAATTGGTGGAATTGGTCCAACGGATTGCAATCTCGTAGTGTTTAACCAAGCGGGTTATACAACACAATTACCAACACAATTAACATTCTTGATCCAAGTAAATACTTTGAATCACCTCATTCATTGAACCATTGTTGATGAAAATGCATGTACTTGTATCATGTTAATGAATTGTTGGAAAACACTTGGCTCACCGCCTTTGTCACGATCACCTATGACATTAAAAGCTTTTGATGGTCGCACTTATACACCTTGTGGAATTTTATGTAATCTGCAAATAAAAATAGGGGGAAAAACTGTAACTGTTGAATTTGAGGTCGTTGACGGACACGTTGACTACAATATTTTACTAGGAAGACCATGGGTTTATGCTATGGTTGTTGCGGTTTTGACATACTTTCGTATGATCACTTTCCATCATAATGGCAAAATAGCAGTAGTTGATCAACTCGCTTCTTCACCTCTAGTTCATAGGCAACTGGAAGCATTCCGTTAGATCACAGACCTCTGCTATCTCTTCAGAACATTGGAGTAGGTCTCCTCAAATATTCTTCCCTAATGGGCACCTTTTCACTACCATCACCATCACAAATGGCCGAAGCTGCAAAATTTGAGACTTGTAACATGATATATTCCACTTCGTTTGACTCACGGAATAATTCCAATAATTCAAAAGTTGATATGCATAATGAAACCATGCCACTAACCCAAATTGAGCTGACATAGCAATCAATCTTTTTGGATTGTGCAGCAAATCCAAATCCATCATCTCCAATTGTATGGGTTGATCGTTCGTCAGAATATGGTACTTCCTTTGATCCTTCTTCATGTACATTTTCTATTGATGAAAGAATCATCCATTCAATGATGACAGAAGAAGAATCATGGGTAGCTTATCATCATCGATCCCATCTTATAGATCACATAGAAGATATTCCAAATGAACTAAATTTCCCTTTAGTCGTTGATTTCCTTTCAAATTCTGTATTTATAGACACAGTCGATTCCAAACAAAACTTATTCAATATCAAAGAAACCATTTCTATCGATATTTTGACCAGACCTAGAATTGTAGAAATGATCCATGTTGGCAAATATTGTTCTCCATTGGAACTTGAAACTTACTATTTTTTTTTTCGTTGATTCCATGATATATTTACTTGGTCATGTGAGGAAATGCCAGGTATTGGTTCTAGTATAGCTGAACATGAGATTAAAATGTATCCTAATGCTAAGATGGTATGACAGTGCCTCCATCCTATTCATCTAAAGAAGGCTACTGCTGTTAGCGCTCAAATCTGCCTTAGGCTGAAATAAGGCAAGACTCAAGGCCACATCAAACCACGCTCAGCCTCGTAGCTAGCCCTACGAGGACAGGAGAGGGCTCTCTCCGGGTCAAGCTCGGCAAAAGATATTCAAAGAGGCTCGAGATGACCGAATTGATGACTGATTTTAGGCTAGGTAAATTGATAAAAAGGGGTTTTTAATAAATGGTGGGGTTTTTCTGGGCTGCATGGGCAAAGAATAGCTTGAAACAGAGAAATATAATCAAAAACACAGATTATCTCCTGAGGCAAGGAAGGCAAGAAATTTAACATAAAATTGAGATTAAATGAAATGGCAAGACTGCTGAGGAGTTGACAAGAGCATAGAAGATGAATCCTTGTCAAACAGAAGAAAACATTTAAATATGAACAAACTTAAAGGAAGAGCATAAACATTTATGAATTCTACCTTAATACTTCATTTGTTCATTCGGAAACGATCATGAAATGAAATGAACACATAAAAGGCTACATATGAAACAAAAGAGGACACAAATGTTAAATCTCATACCACAGGAATCTCAGAAGCCAAAGCTGGGTATTTTCATTAAAATCCCTGTCAAAGACTGTACAATGAAAGCTCTGTTCTCTCTCCTCCACCAACACTCAGAATTCTCTCCTCCCTCCTCTCTCTGACTCTCCAATCTCACAAATGATTATTTTAATACATTAAATAAACTATTCTAGAAAAAACAATAGATCGACTCCCAAAACAGGGGCACTGTTTCAACTAAAGCCTTGAAGATAGAACAAAATCCTCCATTTTCTCTTAAAGATAGAAAGCCTTCCATTATTCCAGTGTGAAGACAGAGATAGGCAAACGAACCTATGAATGCCACTTTGCAACTACTCTCAAATTTCTGGATATGCATTGCCACTTTACGGAAATTGCTAAAATATGGGTCAAACTGCCACCTATTTAACCGGCTATCTTTTCTTCAGGATATTGTAGAATTTGTGCCAATTTGCGAGCTCCATATCCAAATGCACTTCTTATACAATAGAAGTTTTCTTGGCTCATACTCCGCCCAAGATTATTATTTTCACGTAATGGATCCACTATGTTCAAAACTTTCGAGCTAAATGGACGACTGTTACTGTCATGACCATTCGGAACATCTGAGTACATCTGCAGATAGTTCTCTAGAAAATCCTTGCTAAGCAACAATTTGCCTCCATCTGTTTGAGGTGGTTCAGCAGCTATTTGTGGAAGAGAAGCTATAGGAACTGGACCCTGTATGCTGACAAAATAGTTGTCCCAATCATACTTGCTAAAATAATCCAGAAACCTAATAAAACCTCCAGAGGACCCCGTAGTGTTGCATGGAAAAGATGAAAAATATAAAGGACCAAAGTCTGCAGAGCATATGTAGAAATAAGTCCATGATGAGCTTCCAAGAATACGGCTTTCATAATAGCACCATGCTTTAACAAGTATAATACTACGTTTGAATAAGTTTTTCTTCCCAATCAACCGATTAACCCGCTCAAGAAAGCAAAGGGGGAAAATGTCCTCCAATCTGATTATAGGAGATGTCTATAACAATGTTTCCAACAAGACATTTCACAAGCTTTACCTCTGCAGCATCTATGTACTGAACATCTTTTACTCTAAATTCAGCATCCTTGTGGCGCCCTTCTTCCTTAAGGGCAGAACGCACTTGATTTCCCCACACCTTTGTAAGTTGTTTCTGCTTGCTAAAATAGAGAAAGAAAATTATATATGACCCATGCCACATATATTTCCTGATTCAAATAGAAGTAAATTAATTTATCGCCCATCACCAGAAACATGGATGACATTGTCGCATATACCGGCATCGTGAAGATAATGCGAACCATATATCGCTGATATGTTGGCTATGTGTAGTTCAAGAGATGTCTGTTGACAATATGTACACAAAATCTTTCGGAAACCAAATTTTTCTGTGTTACTGGTCCTCTGAATGAAGTAAGGGTAGCAATAGTTCTATCAATTTCCTTTGTTGATTTCTGTGGATTGAGATATACTTGCAGGAGTGTGAGATAGATATTGAAAGATGCTCTCTGATCTGGTTGATGTATTGCCCCTGGACTGCTTGTCATCTTACCATTTATAACTAAGATGACAGCAAGATAGATACGATCAAAATGACAAAGAGCAAGCTCAGGCTCATGAAGCTTATGTGCATAAAGTGTCAAGGCAAGTTCATGTACACTAAAAGCACTTCCTGGTCAAAGATAACATAAGGCCAAAAATTCTTTAAGACTAATTACATGGAAAACTTCTTCTTAGCAATCAATTATAACAGAATCAAGAATCCGTTGTAATTCTTTGCTTCTACGCTATCCACACTTCCTGTCGACAGCTGCCGATCTGACTTTTGCAAATGAAGTTTCAGGGAACTGCTACTAACACCTACAATCTTGCCACAAATTGGGCAACTCCTCATGATAGGCTTCCTTCGTTGCCAATCCATAGAAGGTTTTCCATACAGTTTCTTATCCAGATCCATAAGAATTCTCATGAAACCATCATTTGGCTGTGCACGACAGTGAACTCCTTTAAGTCTAGTCCATGCTTCAAAATCACCTCGGATCACATTCCTTTGATCAATAAGACGCAGGGCATTCCCAGCGCTAACACAATCATTTGATTCAATAGCTATGACAATGAAGTTTGTTTGGGATTTCCAGTGAGACCTCTCCAAATAGCTTGTAACTTGCTTTGCCTCTGATTGCTGATGATGTGTTGTTTTCTTCTGTTTGTGCTTTTGCAGAAATAGGAGCTGAGGAAGCTGCTGCATTTTGAAGAGCTGGAGAATTTGATACATATTCTAAAAAAACACATTTAATGATTTCTTCTTCAAAACACGATTTTGAAGGAGAATCAATCTCACACTGTCATACAAGACGGAGTCTAACATCAGCTCCACTTGGGATGGCAGCTGCCGCTTTTTGGAGGTGCCAAGAACCGTAGAACTTTGGGAGAGCAGACAGTGCCTCCATCCATTGGGTAATGGAGTCATCATTTCAACAGACAACATGAGACTTCTGACTTATTTATGGACTGAAACTTGTCTGAAAAGATAGAAAAACTCACTCAGCAAACCTCACACTAAAACTATAATGAAACTGGAACAAAATGCTGCCTTTTGGCTGCTTATTTATTTACAAAATCTACCCGACTTTGCCATAAAAACACTAGATCAGGTAATACTGAAGTGCCAGATCAACCATTCAAGTAAACCTGAGAATGATGCCGCTTGAGAATGCTTCCACCAGGACACAGATGTAATTGCTGGCAGCCCTTCATGCACGTAATGAGCCTGGTCACATAAAAGACAACCTGATCCATTAATCAAACTGAAAAACATTTCCATGTACATTGCAATTGGATCACGAAGGCCAGACTCTATCAGCTGCCCCAACTCTACAATAAATACCTCCAGCTGCACATTGTCAATGTAAACATCTATAGGAACATCTATTATTTCTTGTTTCGAAGGAGGAAGAGTTTCCAAGAACTTTTTGGAATCTCGGAAATCGTATGACTAGATCTTCTCATTTAAATACTGAATCTCCTTCTCAACTCTTTCAACCACTAACTCACAGACACAAGTTTTAGCTTCAAAAGGAAACTTCGAAGATTTCAAACCTTGAAGCAAGCCACTGAAAAATTCTTCATTGAGTTCAAAATCCACTAACCAATTTCTAATATCGTTTATAGCTTCACAAGGTGCAGGGTTTGCCACATACCCTACCATTGCATGAGCGGATCGACAAGCACTGGAATGTCTGCATCGAGGTGGAGTCGCCAGGTGAATGTTTCAGCCTTCATAAGTGTCTGACTGTTGTCCACCATCATCATCAGATCTGCAACTTGATTTCATGTACTAGGACAAGACAATCAACAAGTCGAATGTCACATCAACAGCAAACCATCTTCCCTAGTGGAGTCACCAATATGTTAGCACTCAAATCTGCCTCCGGCTGAGGAAGGCAAAACTCCAAGTAAGCTAATCACGGATAATGCAACAGCGTTTAAGTCAAAAAGGATGATTGAGTTTTGTTATAAGTACAATATTAGTTTGGGACATTCAACCGCATACCACCCTCAAGGAAATGGATTGGCGGAGTCATCTAATAAATCCTTGGTCAATATCATTAAGAAAGTGTTGGAAATCAGCAAAAAGGGCTGGCACAAGAAGTTGATAAATGCACTATGGGCTGATAGGGTGAGTCAGAAAAAATCTATTGGTATGTCTCCTTTCGAGTTGGTGTACGGAACAGACATAGTTTTTCCAACTTCACTTGCTGTCCCGGTAGTCAAATTGCTTTAGGAAGCAGGTAGTGAAGAAGATCCTATGCAGAGAAGGATTAACCAGATGATTCATTTGCAGCAGACACGGGAGGAGGTATTTCAAAACACTTGCAAATTGCAGCAGCGTATCAAAAGGATTTATGACTGAAAAGCAAAGGCAGATACATTTCAGCTGGATGAGGTTGTTTTAAGATGGATGCTCATCATGAGGACAAGGGAAAGCATGGAAAATTTGAAAATTTGTGGAAAGGACCTTATAAGATTGCAACATATCGCGGCCAAAATGCTTTCCTTCTCAAAGAGATGAACGAAGATGAATATCCTGGAGGGCCGATCAATGGTCGACTGTTAAAGAGATATTACTTTTGAGTATTTTCTGCTCAATTCATTATCATTGTATATATCATTTTACTTTTGTTCTATCGCACATGTACACTAACTTATCATCTTCAGTTTGGGGCCCAAAGTGAAGGCTATAATTCTGAAAATGAAAGTTAGTAGGTCTAAGTTTGTTAAGTCAGTTGTCTTAGTCTTTAGTTTAGAGTCTAATTTGCTCAAAGAAATGTTTGTTTTTTCAGTCAAATTCTCAATATTTTGTGTCAGAATAATGACTCCATCGCCCAATGAGTGAAGGCATTGTCTGCTCTTCCAGAGATCTATTGTTCTTGGCATCTCCAAGGAGCTACCATCCCCATTGGAGCCAATGTTAGAGTCGGTCTAGTAGCCCTCCACCAGAGATCAAAGCTCTTTGCATTTCATAATTAGGTGTCCCATTAGTGTGATCATGTTGCATTCCATTAGGCATGCCATAACTCTGCTGGAGGAGCTTGTGTCTTTTATCCCCCTTGTTTGGCACTGCTGGTTCAGGTTTGTTTGAGTGAATATAGTCTTCAAAAAGTCATTTGACTTGTTTTAAATTTCCAGGTCTTAGGTGTACGGTTGAGTCATAAAGGACCAGCAGGCTAGCGGGATGTCCTTCATAAAGCATCATTTCAACAATTTTCACTATTATACAGCTAAATTTCCACCTTGTTTTCAAAACTCTGTTTTTGAAAAACAAAGGTCATTTTCTCATTTTTTGTAAAAATTCTCAAATTTTCAAATTTTCCAAATGTCAAAGTGCAGCCTTGGTCTCCTTTGCCAAAGCACCTTAGAAGCTATCCCTGCAAAAGAATTTCAGAAGAAAACATCAGTTCAACCAAATTTTCAAAGAAAAGAAACCAAAAGTCAGAGCCAATTAAGTTCAAAAAGTGTCAACACTCAAAACATTAAAAAGTGGGTTTTGGGAAAATGTAAATTTAAAGGAAGCCTATAAAAGCACATTAATCTTCATTTGTAACTCATTTTCCTCTCACAAGCTAAGTGCAAACTTGCAAAGGTGATTTTATGAGTTCTTGAGCAAAGTTGGGCAGTCTTGGTAGCGCGCTACGCGTTGGGAAGGGCACGCTATGCGTTGGTGGCACGCTACGCGTTGGGGAGGTTCTGGCAGTGCAAATTTACAGGGGCGCTACGCGTTGAGGGTGCGCTACGCGTTGGGCAAAGGGCGCTACACGTTGGGTTTTTCACCCTATAACTTGCAGCAAACACACAAAACACCTCTCTCAACTCAAGCAAGATACAAGTAAGCTATTTTCATGGTTGTTTTGTTATTTTTTGCAATATGAATGTAAAGGAAATATGACAAATATGCCATGAAATTGAAAACAAAAAACCCTAATGTTGGTGTGTAAATTGAAAGACTAAGTTTACTAGGGTTTTCAAAGTGATATGCTGCCCAAGGTTTTCCCATTTTCATCCTCCTTTTTTCCCCCCATACCCATCACCATTTCTTTTCAAATTTCCCATAAAATTCCATAATATTCCTCCAAAAAAATCCCAAACCCTACTTAGCCCCAAAACTTACTTCACCCCAAACATATCCACTTTCATAATTTCCTATGTCTTTTCCCTTCCATAAATTCCTCGTTATTTTCATTTCCCCTAATTCCCTCATGTTTCCCTTTCCCTAACAATTCCCTTGTCTTTATGTCCCCTTGGTAACAGCATAAAAAGTCAAACAACAATCAATTGTGTGCATAGTCAACATATACAGTTCAGCCATCTTGTCTTCAAAACCATGTCAGAAACCGAACCAGATTATGAGCAGAGTGATTACAGTGGATCAACTCTGGAGGAAGAAGTGCCTAGGAGGCATCACAAGGGTGGTAAAGGTGGTCGGCATGTTAGAGAGTAGCCCACCTCTTTGGCTTATTTGCAAGCTTGTCCACTTGCACTGTCTTGTTTTCGATACCAATCATGTTTTGAGTATTGTGAGAGGATCTCACAAATTCAACATCACAGGGAATTAGTCCGCTTGTTTGTCCTACATTTGCACAATGGTCATGTGAACCTTGCAGGAGTGGATTTCACACTATCACCCAAGGATGTTGCTCAAGCCACCGGGATATCAAATGTTGGGGAAGAGTGGACCAAGCGCAAGCTACTAGGCAAATTTCATTATCAACCATACATCAAACCTGGATTCATGAGGAACCTTACTGCTGTTTTTCCTTTCAGATTCCTAAGGGAGGAGTATGCACCCTTGATGAGGCTTATCATGCGCTATTTTACTTGTGAGGGCCAATTTTCACGTTTATATTCGTACCATATCCGTTTGTTGATGAATTTTACCCGGGTACAAATGATGAACATTCCATTTTTCATGTGCCGGAATATTGAGAAGATGGTGCCCATAGTGCAAAGGAAGAACCCCACACAGCAACTCAAAAGTATATATCATTATGCACTGATCGAGATCATAGTGATGCATCAGTTGGCATAGCAAGGTATTCCATGGGAGGATTTCATTTCTCACGACTTCTTCACAGTGCCACACCCACCTCCTGAGATTGTCCATGATGAGGGGCCTTCACAGCAGTCGGAAATTCATGAGACCGAGCATGTTGATGCTCCAACATATGTAACATATCAGAAAGGCCCCAAAGCCTTATTTGCAGCTGCACGACGAGTACTATCTCCACCCGGGGTGGAAGGGGTCTCGTTGACTTCATCGACACAGTGAGTACTATCTCCACATCATGTGGAAGGGGTCTTGCCATCTTTTTTAGCACAGGTACAGGTTCACGACAGGGGCAAGATGCCCATGATTGATGAGGGTCCTTCAAGAGGTCAGGACACACATGTCATTGATATTGATGCTAGCTCCCCTGCCTCAGAGCTCAAGGAGATCATCTGAGAGCAAAGGGCCGAGAATGAGTCACTGCACAAGAAATTGCAGATGGAAAAATGGGTGATTAACTATTTAAAGCAGCGCAACAAACAGTTGGAAGATGAGCACGAGCTTTATGAGCAGCGTGTAGGTTTTAACCCCGTACAGAAATTACCTGCATAGGAATTCTAAATCACAGAAAAATAAAAAATGCGAGAGCATAACACATAAAACACATATACACAGAGATTTCCCACTAGATCTCAAAACCGAGACTACCAGCTTGATTTTTCATTAT
>APFE030382006.1:75816-104550 GCA_000404065.3 Pinus taeda | reverse complement strand
CCCCCCTCTAACCCCCCGGTTCACTACGTAGGTTAGTCGTGGAAAGAATATAACACAACCCAACACAGCAGAAGATTCGTGAAGACCGGGAATTGGCCCGTAGGAGACCCGATGATTTGACACCTATAGATCGAGAATCCATGCTTATTCGGGTGAACACTCACTTGGAAAAGTTGTTGGAAAAAGCCAATAGAGACAAAGATATGTTCCGCCACATGAAAAATCATTATTGTTCCTGCATGCATGTGTGCAAGGCAAAAATGAAGGTTCTCAAGAGACGATTGGCTAAGACACTAAAACGGAGGAAAAGGCCCGATCCACTTCATATTTTGGCTGATGCCACCTTGAGGGAGCATGGTACTAAATGATACACCCCCAGCTCAAAATTCAGACAATTTGGAGCAATTTTGGTCATTTTTGAACTTTTTTGTCAAAAACAGGTTTTTGCCCCCAACGCGTAGCGCGCCGCGCGCTACCCTTACGTTGGGGAGGTCCATTTCAGGAAAAGTTTGCATTTTTTTATTTTTGATGACAAAATATAGGTGCTTAGTCATGGCCAAGAAATTTCATGGAGATTTGAGCCCCCAAAAGGTCAAAAAACAAGCAAAAAATGACCTTCTGCCACTTTTTGGACACATAGGAAGCAGTCTTGGGAGATTGAAATTTTGGAGGGTCAAATGGCCACCAAATCGCAAAATTATACTTGGGCTAGAAATTAGACATCCAAGCCTTTCCAACAAGCCCACTTGTGCCTCATTTTGATGCCGGGAAGTACCTCCAAATTGGCCCGAAAGGCGCGCTCCGCGTAGAGAAATGGCGCGCTACGCGTTGGGGAAATTGGCCAGTTTTGCACTTTCAGCTCAGGACAACGCAGTTTTTGACCAGTCTTGACTTTTCATGGGATTTTTCACCCTCTTTGATGTAACAAATGTAATTTCATGATTGACATGGCTCTTTTTACATATTCTAGAAGATTCATTCATAAAATGGCAAAAAATTAATGAATGAATTGGTTTCCAAGTTTATAGAGGCAAGTTGTTTTGATTGCCTAGTTTGTAGTGCTCAGTTTAGAATTGGTTGAAATAGCTCCTAGGATGAGGACCTCGACCCCTAGAGGTTAGGGAATGGTTTGGATTGGTCTATATATGTAATTTTTCATTCAGTAGCAGGGGTTGGACTCTTAGGATAGTTTTGAGACTATATTGTACATATTTTACCAACATTTTTGGCAAAGGAAAGACTAGGGTTTTGCAGCACTACTTGGGATCCATGTGGCTTTATGTCTTGATGGTGTGTTTCTTTTAGTTCTTGTAAGTTATGTATGTGCATCATTATCTTTATTAAATCTTCTCTTATTAAGAAAATGAAGTGTTAAGGTAGAATCCATGAAACTGCCATGCTCTACCTTTAAATTTGTTTAATATTCTATGTTTTCTTCAGTTTAAGGAGAATCCTTGAGACCCCTTGCTCTCCTTAGACTCTCACCAGTCTAATCTATCCATGTCACTTGCTTTAAGGCATCAAAACAATTTCCTATCTTGCCCCAAGTGGATCTCTGCAAAAACTGAGCCTCATCCCTGCACCCAAAATTGCCTTTCCCTTGATTTCAACAAAATCATAAAAAATCAATCCTAAACTCTTTGTAGTTAATACTTAGCCTAAAATCAGTCATCAATTCGGTCATCTCGAGCCTTTTCGAATATATTTTGTCGAGCTTGACCCGGAGAGAGCCCTCTCTTGTCCTCGTAGGGCTAGCTACGAGGCTGAGCGTGGTTTCACGTGGTCTTGAGTCTTGCCTTATTTTAGCCTAAGGCGGATTTGAGCGCTAACAACTGCCATAAAAGTAGGAGTTGAAAAACTTTTTCCTGTTGGTTTCATATACCCCGCTCGTCTTACTGACTGGGTTTCCAATATTGTTCCTGTCATGGAGAAACAAGGAACAATACAAGTGTGTGTTGATTATAGGGATGTTAATCATGCTTTTCCAAAAGACAACTATCCCACTCCCTTTATCAACCAGATAATTGATGAATGTGCTGGATGTGAAATATTTTCATTTATGGATGGGTTTTCCAGCTATAATCAGATCAATATCTGCCCAAAAGACCAATCTAAAACTGCCTTTATTTGTCCTTGGGACACATTCGCATATAGGAAATTCCCTTTTGGTTTGAAGAACAATAGGGAAACGTTTTAGAGGGCAATGAATTATGCCTTCCATGACATCAAACACATCATTCAACCCTATATAGACGACTTACCTGCTCATTCACAGAAACAAGATGATCACCCAGAACATTTGAGAGCCATCTTTTTATGGTGCCGAAACTACAAAATTCGACTCAATCCACATAAATGTGTGTTTTGTGTCAGTTCTGGTTGTTTTCTTGGTTTCATAGTGTCCAAAGAAGGAATTTGACTCGATCTCTTGAAGGTTAAGGAAATTCTTGATTTGCCTCCACCTTCCAATTTACTTCAGTTACAGAGACTCCAAGGGAAGGCAAACTTTCTAAGGAGATTCATTCCCAACTATGCCGAAATGGCTAAAGGGTTCACACGTCTTTTGAAAAAGGTATTCCCTTCCATTGGGACTAGGTTGCACAAAATTTCTTTCATGCTCTCAAAGATATCTTGATCCGAACGTCATTAATGTATTCCCCTAATTATCATAACGACTATTTCCTATATCTCGTCGCTGCAGATACAACCATTTCTATGGTTTTAGTCCAAGAAGAATATGGGATTGAACATTCGATCTATTATTTGAGTCGTAATCTCAATTACACGGAAGTTAAGTATTCTTATGTTGAGAAACAACGTTGGCTTCTATTCAAGCTATACAGAGATTTTTCCATTATATCTTGCTCCAAAAGACCACTGTCATTTCGGATTGCAACCCTATGACATACATCTTGTCACATCAATTGCTAGGGGGAAAATATTTAAAATGGATCGTCGTTTTGTAGGAATTTGATTTGGAAATCATCAAATCCAATTCAAATAAATCTCTAGTTTTTGTTGAGCTTCCTTACAACCTTCCCTCTACCGCCATCGACTCAACAACGGAACCGTCAATTCCAGATGAGTCTCTATTTATGATCTTGTCATCTGACCCTTGGTATGGAGATATATGGATCTATCTCCAAACCAAAACTTTCCAGTCTGATACCTCTTGCTTGCAACAATGATGTATTCGATATCAAGCCAAATATTATCTCATCATTAGCAACACCCTTTACTGTCGCAATATCGATACGATTTTTCGTAGCTACCTCACACATGAGGAAGTCGAGAAAGTTCTAAATGATTGCCATTCTGGTGCTTGTGGTGGACATTTATCTGGTTATGCTACCACATAGAAAATTCTCCATGATGGTTACATCTGTCCTACCGTATTTAACAATTGCATTACTGTTGTCAAAATTTGTCATGTATGCTAGATTTTTGACCATAAAACTCGATTACCACCTGCACCACTGCATCTTGTTATCGCTATTGGACCATTTTCAAAATGAGGCATTGATTCCATGAAATTTAACCCTCACTCGACTAAGGGCATGGCTATATTATTGTTGATATTGACTATTTTACAAAATAGGCCGAGGTGATGCCTACATTAAACAACAGTCATGAGACAGCAACACTTTTTTCTTCCACCATGTGGTTGCACAGTTTGGTGTACCACAAGCTATAGTTACAGATCATGGTTCACATTTTCGCAATCACATGATGACTGAATTAACTGCCAAGTTAGGACTCTCACATGATAGTTATACTCATTATTATCCACAGGCTAATGGACAAGTTGAAGCCATCAAAAAAGTCCTTTGTCGAATGCTTCAACGAATGGTAGGAGTTCACAAATGAAATTGCAATTTGATCCTGTACTTAGCTTTGTGAGCTTACTAAACCTCAGTAAAAAATGCAACTGGATTCACAACTTTCCAATCATTGTATGGTCTTGAGGCAATCTTGCCAATATGATATGAGATTTCATCATTAAAACTCACAATTGACTTGTTACCTAACACTTCTGATGAGGAAGAATGTTTTTTAGAACTCATCTGTCTAGATGAAACACGTCATGAAGCTGCATTGGCCAGCGAATCACATAAGAAATGCATTAAGGCGTAATATGACCGCAATGTCAAGCCTCGCATATTCTCAGAAGGAGACCTGGTCTTGCTTTATGATCAGGAAGCCAATAAATTAGGAAAAGGAAAATTTGAACCACTATGGATGGGCCCCTACATTGACAAGCATGTTTTGGCAAAAGGCATTTATGAGTTGGTTGATTATGATGGAATTCTATTGTTGCAGCCCCGAAACGGTTTGTATCTTAAACGTTACTATGCTTGATTGTGCGTAGTAAAAACACTATATATATGCTTTGATTGCATGTGTGTGTCACAGTGTGACTTTTAGAGTTTTTATGTGGTTAGTAATCTACTTTGCATTTGTTGGAGATGTTGGAATATTTGGAACCATTTGCTGGTTATGCTGATGTTGCTAGTCATAGTACGTAGAACCTATCTTGTGCAGGATGGGCCATATTCACTCCAAGTGGTGAGTTAGTGAGTTTTCAATGGATTTTTATCGGTCTTTCTACGAACAATATCGCTGAGTATAACACATTGATCGAACTCCTCTCTGATGCCATTTCAGTTGGAATTCACCGAATCATCATTAAGATACACTGACAACTTGTCATACTACAACTTACGAATTTTTATACCATCTGAAATCCAACTGTTCATTGTATATTCCTTAGAGTTCGTCTCATGGAAAGACATTTTGATTACATTCAATATTAACACATTTCCAAAAACTTTAACACATTGACTGATTCTTTAGCTAGTTACGTGTTAAACGGACATTTACAACATATGTAAAGAGTAAATCTTCAATTCACATCAACAGTTGAATAAGATTATACATAACCATACACAAACACTGAAAGTAAAATAAATAGATGTTCAAAGGCTTTACAAAAATTTGTTTCCAAGACATGTTGGTCATCTAACCTCAAAACCTCAAAATGCATGCAGTAAATCATTCTAAGTAGATCTAATGATGCTCATGATAGCAGGTCATTGCCTGAGCTATCATGCACAATAGCCTCATCCAACAGATAGGTACACCAATAGTATGGTGTTTTAGTCTCATCAGTAACTCCTCGATCCGAACATGCGGTATACCGAGGGTTAAACACTCTACATGATGCTGCAACTCCGCCAGTTTCTCGATGAGATCTAAATCCTGGAGAACTGCTCTTTTGACATTTCTCCTCGCTGGTTCACCCACCTCCTGTTGATGACCCATTGGTCGAATAGTACCAACATTTGTATACATGAGAAAATTTTTAGTTTAGTCTTGGAAACATCAAAAATACAAAAACATGTAAAAACTCAAAAAATAAAAAATACATGGTCAAAACAATTTACCTATAGCACCCCATTGAGCACCCACTGGTAATCTCAAATCTGGATCTCTATGGAAATCCATCCCTGCATATGGATGCTCCTCTATGACAATATGTTGTCGATGGAGGGAACTGAAGAATGTGGTAGAAAATGAGATTGATGACTGACCAATATGTCTAGCCATCAACTCTACACATCTCTGCATCTATGGATCTCTAGGACCATCTAAACTCAGTGTCACATACTAAGGTTGCATCAATGGAAATCTCTCCAGAGTAAAAGTGATCAAGATCGATCCATAGCTGAAATTTTTCGTCATACCACTTTTTACATTAATCAGTTTCTCTTTCATCAAATAGAGTACTACCTCACACCAGTTGAACATAGGTGGCTCAAGGCACTCGAGCACATACTGCATGTGTGATCTATTTGTGACATGAAGTTTCATGCTACCCTGCAACTTTGTGATAGTAAAGAGGATTGTTCGCAAGGGAATATCATGAACATCCCTGATGTTTATCTTTCCATTTTTGCTAGGTTGTGTATCTAGCTGGCAGAATTGACGAATGTAGTCCCTCACTGATTCACCCCCACAGGTAGACCCTGAAAGAGAAATGGGGGTACCACGTCTCGACAATCCTATGAGAAAGTAAATATCATCGATCAATATAGGGAGCACTTTGTACCTTATGTGAAAAACATGTTCCGTTGGATCCCATTAATGAACCAAGAACTGCAATAGTTCTAACTGTTGCCTCATCCCAGATAACCTCAAATATTTGAGTTACCCACAATCTTCAAGGGCCTCAATAGTACCAGGATCATTTAGGGAAACCATATCCTATTCTTCATTTTCTCTTTCATGCCATATGATAGCCATTCTGATCTGACCGAAGTCTAAAATCATATAATAGGCTAAGTTAGGATCTGTTTCATGCAAAAAACCGAAGAGATTTTGGGTAAAAATGATTAATCAAATTTCTAAATTGCGCCCAACGCACCGGTGATATTTAGACAGTGTGATGCAGAGTGGTTTCCCTTCTATTTGACTACTCTGCAGCATAGTTTTTGATGCATAAGGGTGCATTGATCCCAGGGCGTTATATATTTACCCTAGGGACCCCAAAAACCTAAAATTTTTGCTTGAAATTGAAAAGAATGAGCTTAAATGAAAGAGAAGAGGTAGATCTCCAACCTAGTCCTAACGGCACGAAGAATGATCCACATAATCTCCCACAATCAGCTACTGAAGTTTGAGGTAAAAAAAACTGGTTCAGAGCACAAAACTGAATTGTAAATGTCAAATGGTAAAATGACTTGGTAAATTCTTGGTTCATGGTTATTTCATGTTCATTAAATGAATAAAATATAGCTTTTACCTATTTTTACCAATGAAACATGTATGTTTAATTCATTTGGTGGTTCTTTGAGCAAGTTTACCGCTGACATAGTGAATTTGATGTGCATGATCGTAAAATGTGCTTTTGACCACAGAGCATACTTTTATATATTTTTAGAGCTCTGTTAAACATCGAAAAAGGAACCCCCCTAGAGCCCTCTTTTAGCTCTTTTTAGACTCTAAAAATATGAAAATATTGTTGGGCACTTGTCCTTTTCAGCTCGTAAGAGAATTGGAAACAACATCTACTCAGTATAAGTTTAACCCTTTTCCAGACCAAGATAGATTACTTATGAAAAAGGAATACGTTGATCGAACATGGTCAATAGGTTCTCCCTTGTATTATTTTACACTTTTTTGCACTTGAGAGACAAATTTATGAAAAATAACATGTGGAGTTTTCTTTTTGTCCCTTTTCAAACTCTCTAATTATGAAAAGGACTGAGTTCTCATTTTCGTTAAATTTGTTAAAGCATCAAATAGGGACAAACTTGCCCATCATGACAAGACCGAGTTTCAGCTTCACTAGACTCGTTAAAACATCACATAGAGATGGATTCACCTGAAAGGTAGAATTATACATCAAGCATATGTTATCCTCCTCAAGCCTGTTAAAAAATAAGGAGGTGCTGGTCAACAATGACTGGGGAAAATGGAAAAAGGGATAAATCACTTTATGGTAGCAAGTCGCTCTTGAACATGACACTTTCAGTTCATCTATGTGACTATTTTTGCTAGGTTATCTGCTTGATTGTTATCATACCTATGATCTATCAAACCATCCATCACTTTGGTTTTGGGTCAATGCTGCCAATTCATTCAGTGTTGCCGACATGTTCAAGAGAAGTCACTTAGTAAACTTCATCCTTTGCAATACTCATAAACATTCATTTCCATGATCGCCATTCCTAAACATTATGTCATCAGTCACATTGTGTCATCAAATCATTACACTCGTTTCATGTTGTTGATGGGGGATACATCAAGGCCCTCCTATGACAAGTCACTTCTTGTCGACATCAGCACATTATCCATGAATTTGACTTAGAAACACCCTTCCAGTACCTTGAGGCTTGCATAAATCAATGGCAAGTTTCTTGCTTCCAGCAATAGGTTGACATCATAGGCCTTCAACAGAAAGAATTTGTATGGTGTTTGACATCAAAACGTCTACTCACACCATGCAGAACGTACTTTAGTACCTTGAGAATCATTATCATTATTGGTGATTTCTCTTGCGTCGGTTAACATCTTATAATATTGGCTGGTAATGATATGGTGCCTTCCCATGTTCGAATTCAAATCACATTTTCACATGGTTAGACTTGTACTTGAGGAAATGATTGCACGAGATAGAGGACCCCAAATCTAGTTTCATCCATCTGGGATGCGATTTCAAGAGAGGACTAAATCATCTGTATGATGGCTTTACACAGATAGTCATCTCATCATGGATCTATATCTGTAGATGACTATTTGATCTATGTACATGTAATGAAAAGTTTATATGTTGAGCATGGGTATGCCTTCCCTCAACAATTCATGAAAAGTTCAAAGATATCATGATATTATGTATTGTAATTGATGCAAGTCACCATCTTCTTCGGATCCTCCTCATCACATCATAAATAATATCACTCAACATTATCATTTTTAACTTCATTCTTTAAGGAGCAGCTGTTACAGGTCTATTTGGGCACATCACTCCTGATGATCAAAATAGTGTAAAAAGGGTCTATCAAACTCTAATTCAGTTGCTACATGCCCTAGACATGCCACCTCAGTGAGTGCTGAGAGTTTCCTAACTTCAAACCTTATTGAAGTGCTTCCTTGGGTCACTAGTGCATTGCTGGTCAGGGGTAAGTAATCTGTAGAGTAGGTAGCCCATTCAAGGCTACGTTGTAGAGTACCTAAGCCCACTCAAGCCTATGCTAGGTGAGAATCCTTGATATTTTCATTAGATCTTGTGTATATTCTTCCTTTCTAGAGCCTTCTAGAAGGAACCCAACTCATATCCTATCAAGATGAGCTCGACTTAGGATAGTCTTGGATCATCTAATCCTCTATCCTCTCATCCATTTGAAGATGGAAACTAATCATCCAATTATGGAAAACCATTCAATGCCATATTAATGACAAAACCACGTGCATTCATATATAAATTGGCCTCCCATCATAGAGCCAAGGAGCTAGGAGATTATAGAGAAATACTTTTGGTTTAGAGACTTGAAATCATTGTCAAAGTAATGTTATGTTGCTGGATTGATGTTTCTATTGGTGTGATGAGGGCTTGGACTAAGCTGGATGAGTGACATGAGATCGAACCACATTAGGTGTAACTTCTCCTTTTATCAATCAATAAAGTTGTTTGTGCCTTTTCCAATACTTTTGTCTATATCTATGATGAATGTATGTTCAAATGTTGTCGATTCCATTTGTTTACAATAAATAGATCATATGCTTTGATTGTTTTCATCTTATATTTATATTGGTAGGTACTAATTGAGTGAATTCAGTTTGAGCAGGAGCAACGAGAGAAACTCAAAGTTGATCAAAGGAAGTGAAAGATCACAAGTAGGTTATTTTATCTTATCTGTTTACTGTAGGAAAAGGTTAAACATCTTTACTTCAATTTTTCTAAGTGTAACTACCCACTTAGGGAAGATATACTTATTCGTAGGTATAAATTCTGTATAACATATACCATTGTTGTGTGGTACTTCAATATGATCCTTCTTTTTAGTCGAGTCTACAAACATCCCATGGTTTTTACTACCTGAATCCTTGTGTGTATCCAAATTTCCAAAAATCCCATTTCTCCCTCAAAGTTCTTGACCATTATGTTTTAATGTTCAACCTGTGGTTCTATCAATAGCTTAGAATCATGCTTTTGTGGAAAATTTTCCAAAACAAAATTTCTTCATCAATTTATCAAGCATTACATCTGAACACTTATCTTCATTTCTTCTTTGGATGTCTACACGAGTCAATTCCACTTTGTTTTCTACTAAAACAGATTGCCGCAAATATCTCCTAGAAATTACCTTTTGTACATTCTCATGAGGACACATATACTTTCAAATATAAATCAAATTTTGTCCATTCTCCTTAATCCTTATGATAGTATTCAATGGTTTTCATTCTAACTTGTGCAACCTGCAAACACACATAATTTGTCAATTTCAAAATCACAAGGCCTTGTAGCCTCATTTGATGCTTCTTGCATAATTTCTTCATGTTGATGTTCATTCTCCATATAATCTATGAGACTCCTAGTGAGTCCCTCATCAACATCTTTTTAATCATTTTCATCCTCTCCAAGGATGGATCCTTGTTTCAATTTGCAAATAATATCTTCAACAATTGTCCTCTGATGTTGCTCCATTTCTCTTCCCAAATGAGCATTTAACCTTTTCTCAAACTCCTTGAGTTTCTCCATCAACTAAGCATTTTATCTTTGTCCCAACTTCACGTGCAACAAATTCCATTTTACTTTCTTCTAGAGAGTCCATCTGTAACCCTAGTCTTCCTCATATTTCTGTAGTAGTTCTCTCAAACTATCTAGTTGTAATTTGATTTAAACTACTCTATCAAATTCAAGACAATTTGATTTCCTATGGTTTACCTTTGAACCTTTATTATGACCATCAGTAGTCACAATATCATTCTTCTATGAGCTTCTCCCTACTCACTATAAGATGCCAACAAAAAATTGCAACAAGGGTCCCCTTTTGGAAGGGTACCTTCGTTGATCTCCACAAGAATATTTTCCATATCTAAATTCTTCACATATCCTTCCCTCACGGGAATGTACAAATGAATTTCCAAGGAAGAGAGATGAAAAATCAAAACCTTTGCCCTTGAGGAGGCAACTTCACAAATTTCAAAAGAAAGATCAAAAGCCTTTCAAGATCCACAAAGTGGTAGGTCAGTCACTCAGAATCTAAGGTCCAAAAGTGACAAATCAAATCCACCTAAAGACAACTAAATCAAAATATAAAATAGCACTCGACTATAAAGTCCTTAAAGATGCAACCAATCAAGCAACTTCCAAGTATTTCCGCTCTGGGTGATGAGGACTGGACACCAAAATACAAGAAAGTCAAAATCAAGGGCCTTTCGAAAATAGTCTGGGTTAATTACGCCCTGGGCCTACTAGCGAAGGTATCATAACAGTTACGTTGACCTCCAGAGAAAAGCCTTTGTCGGTATAGGTACCCAAGCTTCGCAAGGGTACCCTCCAGAAGTACTAATGAATGTGATGCAACATCTGCCTTAGGTGCCATGGGATTTCCCTCCACAACCACCTGTGAGATCCCTAGGAAAGGAAGCTATGGGCACCAACTTGTACCAAAATCCAGGTGGAACAGTTATGAGGCAGGATCCAACAAGTAGGAGAGAGGGTATCTCTCTTCCTTTTCTTCACTCTCTTGTGCTTAACTCTCAGTCATGGAGCTTTCCTGGTCTTTCTAACGATATTGGATTTTTCTCGTTATTCAACTTCTATGTTTGATAATTTGAGTAGCCTTTGAGAGTTAACTCTCCACTCACCTATTCCAAGGCCCTAATTAACCTAAACTTGTTGGTGTTTGTTATGACAAAAATAAAAGTTCTAGTTCATTTTATTAAAGTGCTAGATTTTATAGGGTTGTTCTTTAAGTCATGGGAAAAAATGAGAGTGAAACTAATGATGCTTTGATGTAACAGAAACCAATAGAAACTTAGCTACATGCAAATTCCGTTATTTTCTTCAATGAAAAGGGATTTCTATACAGTTCTACGAATAAACTTGTACAAGCAACTTTCTCTTTTTCTAGAAAACACACTTCACACACTTAAAAGCTAACAAAAAGACTAAAATGCCTTCAATGCAAACTATCTTAATGTAAACCATAATGATAGTGCATGGATGCTCATATAAGAAGCAAATGTGTTGCCTTATAAGATCAACAAGCCAACTTGAAAGTAAAGAGGGAAAAATTCAATAACAAATTTCCCTCAAAACCAAGCAAAAAAAATTGAACAAGATCACAATTGCTCAACAACAACAAAACAAAAGAAACTGAAAACCAAAAGCTTGGAAAAAGAAAAGAAAATTTATCTTTTTGTCTTTTTCTTTTAAGGAAAGTAAAGCAACTTTTGAGGTCACAAAAAGAACTACTAAATTCGAAATATCAAAAGAGAAGCACAAGGACTCTTGATATCTTGCAAGTTATAAAACTCATTAATTAATGAAACTTGAAATAAGAAAGACTACAAACTTGCACAAACTGACCAAAACAACAGTACAAGACTTCAGCAAACTGACAAAAATGTCAATAAAGAAAAACTTTCAAATTTGCGAAAAGACTCTACAAAAAGGCTCGAAAAGCAACAAGGCCAATCAAGCAAGGAAAAGAAAAGCAAGGCAACTTGAAATCAAGGCTGCAAACGAAATCAAAATCAATTTCTTGTTCTGGAAAATCATAACATCCAAGAACTTCAAATAGAAGTCTTGAACCCAAGGCACAAACCACGAACTTGCTTAACAAGCAATCCTAGGCCAGCTAGGCTTTTCACTGAGAAGGAGATTTTGAAAAAGAAAGCTTGCAGGAAAACTGAGTTCTTTAGAAAGTACATGACCATAAAACAATGGAAATGACCAGGCAATAACCCTAACTAGGAAAAAATATTTGAAAAAGCAATTAAAAAAATTGCAAACGCAACTGTGCAAAGACACAAAATAATGCACACACATTTCTAATACAAGAAACTCATGTATACGTGAGTCTGATTGAAGAAACCTACATGTATACATGATTGTAACCCAAGAAAACACCGTATACAAAGCTCAATTAGGAAAAAAAAGTCTGATCAAGAAGATCAGACTTGATGCCTAGGACACTAATGGATAAAACAACATTGTAAAAGCAACCAATCAAGAAATTGAACCTTGATTGAGAACAAACAACCCAAACCATGAATAACAAGAATGTTATCCCCAACGGAGTTGCCAACTTTGTTGCGGGTGAGAACACCCTAGGTTCTTGGCTTGAGAACCCCAACAGAGTGGAGGGCAAAACACAACAAGAAATTCTTAGGCAATCAACCTAAATTATTATTCTACTAAATTGTGTAAAGTTGTCCTTACTTGAAATTCCTACGTTTGAGTAGATCCCGCAGGGTGCAAATCCTCAAATTCTCTTGATATCTTCGATACCTGAAAATTAGTCAAATGAAACAAATATAACAGTAGAAACATAAAGCATGTTCATGATATTAACCTTGAATCATATAAATCAATGAACAATTATGCATCAATGTAAGATTGATAAACGAATTACAATATAGTTTGATCCATAAACACATTTAATATCGGAAACACAACAACATTCCTTTATTGAAGTTAGCTACAAGTAAAGTGGAGAAATACAATCTGAGTCTTTCTTCGGCTCCAAGCAGAACCGCCCTTTGGATCCGTCCTTTCCCAGCCTCAGGAATCTTCCTCCATCACCAATACAAGGATATGTCAAGAAAGATGAAGGATATCTCCAACAAGGAAACAAGGGTTTCCTGAAGTTTTGGGGAGTATAGGAGGCACAGGGATTTCATCAGACTCGATCAGGGATAATCTCACTATAGTATCAATATTTCATCTCTTCCCCCTTAAGGCCTTCCCGTGAAGGTTTATTTATACTTCTCCAAATTAGTTTTTTTAGTTGGGAAACAGTTTGGCCACGGGCAATAGGAGGTGAGTAACAAGCAAAGCCCGTGAACTCCGCTCGAAATTAAGGAAATTTATTTTTTTTAAGTGTTTTTAATATAAGTACGCAGGTTGGGTATATGCTGACCCACATGTACACGCTTTTATCACAGGGAAAAGTAGCGTATAGGGAATAAAACACAATTTTTAAAATTTATGACCAAGTCTAGAAGGAAGGGTTTCCCTATGCCATAATCAGAGCATCAGATCTACCAAGAATGGTAAATGGTGCTATAACAAATTCCCCCTAATATATGAGGTTGGAAGCGGTACATGATGGCTGAAATGTAGTAAGGAGGAATCATGCGAAGAACGAGGAGGAGTTCACCAGAATTCAGCTTGCCTAGCCAACGAAAGAGATCAGAAAGAAACTATTGTCTGAGGCAGGCATGTCCATGCTCAAAAAATAGAAAATTGTGTCTACATGTCAAGTACAAAAGAGGATCCAATATGTGTACAAGTATAAAGGAATTGAAAATACATAATGGATCATCTCATCATAATCAAGAAAGTACATGTCTAAATATCACATATAAAGAGATAATCAATGATGTTGAAATATGAAGATGATCACTGAAGTCAAGAAACTTATCCAAATAGTACCAAGTGAACATGACATAATAAATGGTACTACACTGCAACTCGGGTGCCAACATATAAGATATCGCTATAAGGAACTGCAATATATAAGGTGGATGGTGTCAACTAGTAGAAATAGGAGCAACTGACAAGTGAACCAAGACATGTCGATGCAAACTCGAGGTCTTCACCGATCGTCATTGTACGCTTCTACACAATGGGAATAAATGATCTGAAGTCGACCATGTGAGAAATCATTTGATTACCATTCATTGATGTATATCATTAAGAAATGTGAGGCTACTCACCGATAATGATGATGAGAATTAAGGTACCTAGTACAACCTAACAAGTGTGAATAAATGAGTTGTAGTTGAACACTTGGAAGAATCTATCAATCAGGAGACAATGATGTTTTCTCATTGTCGATAGCGAAAGGAATCTGCCACTAATGACTGCAAACCCTAAGGTACTACCAAATGGAATCTAGATCTCTTTCCCAAAGAATGAGCTGAAGTCGATGGGAAGAGATCCTCTAGAAAGAAGGCATTAAGGCATCCTTCATCAATTTAGCGTGAGTATAACCCGTAGGCCAATAATGTGGAAGGAATCAGACGAACAAATATGTATTAACCCAATCGAAGTATGTTTCCAACATACAGAAGATGTGGCTAGCGCACGATAGAAACCCTTTGAACCAACTAATAATGAAAGTTGACACAGAGGCGAAGAATCCACCAATAGGGTCAAATGGAAACCAAGCCACTGCACAAATCCCAATGTGTGATAATGAAAGCTGATGTCGAAGACAAGGGAAACCACTCAGTCAAAGACCCATGATATTGATCGATGCTAAGCACAAAGTGACCTATCAATAATGAAAATAGGGCCAGGGTGTGGCTCTAGATCTACCCTTAGGGCAATTTGTCGTAGTCGATAAAAGCAATATTCACAAGCAAGAAGTCAATCAAGACCTTCTCAAACTGTCATGAGGAAAGGACCAATACAGCTGATGTGATAATGAACATGACGTTGACAAATAGGGATGGTCGACTGAAAAATATGTCAAGAGACATTGTAGAGAGGCCGACTCAGGTTTACTTCCCTTGAATAAAAGCACGACTCAACTGTGACTACATGGCAGCATATGATAAATTTGTATAAGTTCGTCATGCAGGAGGCCTAAGCAAACTCTCCATATGATTGGAAGAGGAAAGCAATTAGAGGAGTATTGACTTAATAACAAGGTTAAGGCTCTCCTAAGTCAAACTAAAGCCACTTTTGAGTGCTTCCTTCAAGGGCGACACAACTAACTCTAGCTACCATCAAATATGGAAATAATGTCCCGTTCCTGCTCTTTTTGGAATATATAAGTTTTTTTTGTCTTTTTCTTTTATATGAAGCTTTAAAAAGAATAAAATAATTCTCTAGTATAGTGGAATGAGTGTCAAAAAAACATATGCTCTAGTTCTTAGGAGGGGAACATGCCTATGCTCAATGTAAGGTGGAAAAGCTGGTCAATGACACTCAAAGGAACATTATTTCCATGGATAAAAGGGTGTGTCAAGTTGAAGAGGATAAGTGATTGCAAGTTTGATCTTGTAGAAGACATGATCGAAAAGTAGCTTAAACACGAGTCCAAGTGAAGCTGGCTCAAGGCCAAAAGGTGGAAATAGCCAATATGAAATGCAGCAATACAACTCAACACAAAGGAGCCTCTAGGCTATAAAGCCAGAAAATAATGAAGAAGAAAGAGAATGAGGCTTCATCACCAAATTCATGGTGGGAATAAAGAGGACTACTGAGCCTCAAAACAAAAGTTCAACATGGGTGCCAAGTGACAACAAGGTACTATCTAGGGCGCCCATGATAAGGTAGGCTCTACCACACAAGTCATGACACTACTAAACAATGAGAAGGTTCTACGTCATAACTTTGTGGGGTCCATCCTAAGGCCAAAATGGGAAAGGAAAGTGATAAATGCACAATGCAGGTGAAAAACCTAACCTATATGCCAATTTCGAGAACCAATACCTATCAGAGTGGATCAACCATAAAAATGTCCAAAGGAGAAAATCTTCCAAGTTTCGTAGACATAAATAGGAACACCAGGAAAGAAGTTAATACATCCCATATATAAACTTCATATAAAAGCTAGTGTTATGGAATACAAAACTCGAAAATGCGTACCTTATACATACAATATGGTACAGGGAACCACACAACCTTGCAACTTATGTATAATAGTTCTTGACGACAAATCCCTTGCAGGGCTCAAGCTAAGGACTCCTTTGTTATTTAAAACTCATGGCTTGAAAATGTTCTTCCTGTGAATGAAAATCAAATTCCAAGAAATCATGAAAACTACAAGCATCAAAAGAGGGAATTTTGGGGTCCCATTTCCCCATAGGAGGAATCGCTCGGTCAACTGTCGGCACCAAGTCCCAAGAAGGAAAATAAAAGTTCAAATGATCCTTCTCATAAGCATTTAAACATTGAGGATTTAACACCACATAGTTAACCTATGGCGGGGTAGAGTCTACCTGAACAATTGGAACAAACCAAGGGGTATTCTGTAGTAGATTCGAATTAGGGTGGTGATTATTAGATGCAAGCTGATCAACAATGACAATATTCCTGTTATGAGGGAAGCACATCACTCGAAAGAGTGAAGACAACACAACATTCATAACATAGACAAAATCATGCCCAAGTATCATATTAAAGTCCAAAGGGCGATCAACCACCATCATATCGATAGGAACAATCTTCCCACCTAAACTAATAGACAATTAAGGAAGAACACCCATAGATTCACTAGGTCTTCTATCATAGGCTAACAACTGACTATCAACTGACAACAACTTTTGAGAACTCAAAGCTTTCCAAGTTAAGGAGGATATAACACTTGTATAGGATGCTTCATCCACCATACATTGATAGACGTTTGTGGAATTGACTCTAACCTTTATTTGGAAAGGTGCAGCCGAAGGAAGACGAGGTTCAACAAGACTAGCCCAATCAAAGGAGACACTCTTAGAACTTGGAGGGGGAACATTTGAAGAAACCAGAATTCCCCCTATACTAGAAGACTCTGTACTAGAAATCAAATAGACTCTGTTGTTAGGCACTTCACCCCCCAAAATAGGAGTGTAATCAACCAGAGATTTCACTAGCTCAACCACATTATCAACCAATGGTTGATGAGACTGTTGAGAAAGCATATCATATTTAGGAGTAGAAGAACTTTCATACTTGGCCCATATCCTTTGTACCTCTAGAATACTAGGGCACAAATGAATAAGATAATCCCCCTTACATATCTTACAATGGAACATAGGTTTAATACTTTTACCTTTAGGTTTAATATCGACATCCATTTCTACCAACATGACTAGTAATGATTTGTGGGGAGTCCCCAACATGACCTACAAAGGTTAGTAACTCTTTCCCAAAAGAGCTAGGACTTGTGCCCATAGCCCTACTCACAAAAGTTGTCAATTCAATAGAAGTATGACTCATAGAGGTAGGTGACCCATTGCTAGTATGACTCGCAGTGACTAGACTTATGCCCCCAATATGACTTGCAGCAGCTGAAAGCTCATTCCCAACATGACTATCAGAGGTTGATGATGGTTCATCGCTATTATGACTTACAGTGACTAGACTTATGCCCCCAGCATGACTTGTAGCAGATGAAGGCTCATTTCCAACATGACTAGCAGAGGTTGGTGATGAATTCCTGGTACGACTTACAGTGACTAGACTTATGCCCCCAACATGACTTGCAGCAGTTAAAGGATCATTTCCAACATGACTAGCAGAGGTTGGTGGTGAATTGCCATTATGACTTGCAATGACTTGCAGTAGCTGAAGCCTCATCTCCAACATGACTTGCAGAGGTTGATGATGATTGGATAGAATTGTTGTTCTTCTTTGTCCTCCTCTTTCTATTATTTTTAGATCTCTTATTACAAGAGGGAGGATAGAAAGGAATACTATATTTATCTTGTAAAGAAGATGAACAATTAACACCCACTTGATGCCCTTGAAATAAAGCATTCATCTCAGAAGCTTAAAAAAAAACAGGAATATTTGGAGTGGACCACAGCCAAACTGGTAGTCCAACATTTAATCCAGGAATATTCAAAGTGGCCATAAAGGGGGTACCAAAATTTCTAAAGAAAGGAAAAGCACAAGGCCCCCCTTTTGGAAGGGTACCTTGGTTGATCTCCACAATAATATTGGCCATATCTAACTTATCCACAAATCCTTCCCTCACGGGAATGTACAAATGACTTTCCAGAGAAGAGATATGCAAAATAAAAACCTTTGCCCTTGAGGAGACAACTCCACAACTTTCAAAAGAAAGATCAGAAGTATTTCAAGATCGGCGAAGTGGTAGGTCAGTCACTCAGAATATAAGGTCCAAAAATGACAAAACAAATCCACCTAAATCCAACTAACTCCAAAGAGGAAAGGGCACTCGACTATAAAGTCGCTAAATATGTAACCAATCAAGCAACTTCAAAGCATTTACACTCTGGGTGATGAGGACTGGACACCAAAATACAAGAAAGTCAAAATCAAGGGCCTTCCGAAAATATTCTGGGGTAATTACATCCTGGGCCTACTAGCGAAGGTATCAGAATAGTACGCTAACCTCCAGAAAAATGCCTTTGCCAGTGCAAGTACCCAAGCTTCGCAAGGGTACCCTCCAAAAGTACTAATGAATTTGATGCAATGTCTACCTTAGGTGCCACAGGATTCCCCTCCGCAGCCACGTATGAGATCCTTAGAAAAAGAAACTATGGGCACCAAAACGTATCAAACTCTGGGTGGAACAGTCCTGAGGTGGGATCTAAGAAGTAGGAGAGGGAGTATCTATCTTCCTTGTCTTCACTCTCCCTCGTGCTTAACTTCCAGTTACAAAGCTTTCCTGCTCTTTCTAATGATATTGGATTTCGCTCATTATTCAACTTCTATGTTTAATGATTTGAGCGGCCTTGGAGAGTTAACTCTCCACTTACCTATTCCAAGGCCCTAATGAACCTAATATTTTTGGTGTTTTTTAATGACAAAAATAAAAGTTCTAGTTCATTTTATTAAAGCGCTTGATTTTATAGGGTATTTCTTTAAGTCATGGGTAAAAATGAGAGTAAAACTAATGATATTTTGACACAACAAAAACCAATAGAAAGTTATCTACATGCAAATGTAGTTATTTTCTTCAATGAAAAGCGATTTCTATAGAGTTATACAAATAAACTTGTACAAGAAACTTTTACTTTTTTTAGAAAACACATTCCACACACTCAAAATCTAACAAAAATACTAAAATTCATGCAATGCAAACTATCTTAATGAAAAATATAATGATAGTGCATGGATTCTCATACAAGAAGAGAATGTGTTGCCTTATAAGATCAACAAGCCAACTTGAAAGTAAAGACGGAAAAATTCAATAACAAATTTCCCTCAAAACCAAAAGCTTGGAAAAAGAAAAGAAAAGTTATGTTTTTGTCTTTTTCTTTTAAGGAAAGTAAGGCAACTTTTGAGGTCACAAAAAGAACTACTAAATTCGAAAGATCAGAAAAGAAGCACAAGGAGTCTTGATATCATGCAAGTTATAAAACTCATTAATGAATGAAACTTGAAACAAGAAAGACTACAAACTTGCACAAACTGACCCTAATAGCAGTACAAGACTTTAGCAAACCGACAAAAATGTCAAGAAAGAAAATCTTTCAAATTTTCCAAAAGACTCTCAAAAAGGCTCAAAAAGCAACAAGGCCAATCAAACAAGGAAAAAGAAAGCAAGGCAACTTGAAATCTAGGCTACAAACAAAATCGAAATCAATTTCTTTTTCTGGAAAATCAAAACATCGAATAACTTCAAACAAATGTCTTGAACCCAAGACACAAACCATGAACTTGCTTAAGAAGCAATCCTATGCCAACTAGGCTTTTCAGTGAGAAGGAGATTTTGAAAAATAAATCTTGCAGGAAAACTGAGTTCTTCAGATAGTGGATGACCATAAAACAATAGAAATGACTAGGTAATAACCTTAACTAGGAAAAAATATTTTAAAAAAAAATTAAAAAATTGCATATGCAACTGTGTAAAGACACAAAAGCATGCACACACATTTCTAATACAAGAAACTCGCGTATACGGGAGTCTGCTTGAAGAAACCTACATGTATATGCGATTGTAACCCAAGAAAATAGCGTATACAAAGCTTAATTAGGAAAAAACAAAAATCAGAGTCTGATCAAGAAGATTAGACTTGATGCTTGGGACACTAATGGATCAAACAACACTGTAAAAGAAAGCAATCAAGAAATTGAACCTTGATTGAGAACAAACAACCCAAACTAGGAATAACAAGAATTTTATCCCTAGTGGAGTCGCCAATTCTGTTGTGAGTGAGAACACCTTAGGGTCTTGGGTTGAAAACCCCAACAGAGTGGAGGGAAAACCACAACAAGAAATGCTTAGGCAATCAACCGAAATGCTTATTCTACTGAACTATGTAAGAGTTTCCTTACCCGGAAGTCCTACGTTTGAGTAGATCTCGCAGGGTGCAAACCCTCAGCTTCTCTTGATATCTTCGAAACCTGGAAATTATTCAAATGAAACAAATATAGCAGTGGAAACATAAATCATGTTCATGATATTAACCTTAAATCATATAAATGAATGAACAATTACACATCAATGTAAGATTCATAAACGAATTACAATATAAATCGATGCATAAACACATTTAATGTCAAAAACAGAACAACATTCCTTTATTGAAGTTAACTACAAGTAAAGTAGAGAAATACGACCCGAGTCTTTCTCCAGCTCCAAGTGGAACCATCCTCCAGATTCATCCTTTCCCGGCCTCAACAATCTTCCTCTATCACCAATACAAGTATATCTTAAGAAAGATGAAGGATATCTCCAACAAGAAAATAAGGGTTTCCTGAAGCTTTGGGGAGTGCAGGATGCACAAGGATTTCATCAAACTCGATCAGGGATAATCTCACTATAGTATCAATATCTCATCTCTTCTCTCCTAAGGCCTTCCCATGGAGGTTTATTTATACTTCTCCAAATTATTTTTTTCAGTTGGGAAACAATTGGGCCACGGGAGATAGGAGGTGAGTAACAGTTAAAACCCGTGAACTCCACTCGAAATTAAGGAAATTTAACTTATTAAAAGTGTTTTAACATACGTACACAGGTTGGGTATATGCTGACCTACATGTACACACTTTTATCACAAGATAAAGTAGCGTATAGGGAATAAAACACTGTTTTTTAAATTTTGGACCAAGTTTGGAAGGAAGGGTTTCCCTAGGCCATAACCAGATCTACCAAGAGTGGTAAATGGTGCTATAACACTAATACCATACACATAAGTTACTTCTCAAATGATATTTTAGGTTTTCCAAATCAAATTTATTAATTAATATCTCTTACATAAGGAAATAAAATTTGTTTTTAATAATAAATTATCTTTCCATTTAATAAAAGATTATATAAATTTTTAAATACATAATCCAAAATTTTAAATAAATTTATTTATTAATATTGAAAAAATAATTTAATTTCTTTTAAAACAACTAGTGTGACCAAAAATGTTTTATAATAATATAAAACAAAGCTGGAATTTATTTAAAAAAATAGTTTATTGACTTATTACGCCGTAAGGCATTTCCCTTTGAGAAAAATACCCTCCATGCCACCTTGTCTCATTGTGCATCGTTGATCTTATGTGTTAGATGATTAAAAGAATTTCCATGGTTTGATCATCATAGGCGATGGAGATCTGAAAAAATGTTTGGAACAACCCAAGAGTGGACATTTATTGTTCAAAATGTTAGCTCAAAGATGAATAGTAGAGGGTTAGGGCTCCCAAATTAATTTTCACATTTTATAGAGGTGTTGGCCCAATATTCTAGGTTTCTCTATTTTTCAATTCTGAGCTCCCTCAATTTTGTTTAACTTACCTACTGGTGATACACTTGATAGCTTGCGAGGGAGGTCAAGTAAGTGACCCTTCAAGGTAATACTCTATGGTTTTCCGAATTCAATTTCTTCATTTCTTTATATCTCATTTCACCAAATTCTAGGTTGCAGGTTTTATTTCAATGATGATGAGAAACTTCACACACAAGCAGGCATAATCCCTTAGTAAGAGTAGATAGCAACGCTTTGGGTTTCGTTTTGAATCAGTGAAGAAGTAACAAGAAAAAATTCTCCTCCTCGATTAGCAATGACAAATTCTTGGGGTTATTAATGTTGTATGAGATATGAGGGTATCTGAGGGTATGTTGTATGAGATAAAGTCTTCAAGTTTTGAATATTCATTCTTGTTTAGAATTGGATAAACTGCCAAATAACATAAGAGATCTTCATAATTTGAAGCATCTCAAGCTAGATGCATGCTTTAGTCTCAAGAAGATTCCATAAAATATTTCTTGGCTCACTCCATTGAACACTCCATTAAGGGAGTCTACTTGTGCAATAAGTGTGGAAGATCTCTCAAAGCTCTCCAATCTCATGGAGCTAACAATGATGGTCAAATCAAAAACTGCATTGGGTACAATGGATGAGATTACAAGCTTGACATTAGAATATGAAAATGATATAGGTGCAGGTGCAGATAGAGATGGTGTAGCCCCTGAGCATGGTATTCTCCAAAACATAGGGAAAATATAGAAATTGCAATATTTTCATCTCATTAATTATTACAAGGAAACTCTACCCAATAGTATTTGTAAGTTACAAAATATCATAGTGTTACTTTTGCACTCATGTTACTAATTGGAGATTCTTTGTACCTTGGAGGAGACCAAAAGTGAAAATCCAAGTGACTCTTTAAAGATATCATGATTAGCTCTTAATGAGTCTATTCAAAATCATGATGTATAGTTTTTGTACAGCATAGAATTTTAAGTTTATCATGAATTTGTTGTACTTTGAGTATAAGATCTGTATTCTTTGTCATGGTCATGGTCTAGGTTGCACTAGAAGTTTGTATCGATGTCTTCTTTAAATTGGTTATGTGAACATCTAGGCGAAAGGGAGATTCTCTACAAGATAGTCAATTGCAAGAATAGAAATAATAGTATTGCCAATAACAAGAGGAGGTTCCTTGTCTAGATTAGCAGTAGATACAAACACATCAGTCCCTAGAAGATCAGATCTCCTCCTTGGGTTCTGAGGGCTTGGACACTCAAATCAGTCCTTGAAATTAGTCATTCTATTTATAAAACATAGCTTGGGGAGTTGATCCAGAATGCATGATAAAGCAAACCAAATCTCACATACCACTAACAATCCCCATATCCACATTGCATGCCAAAAATATTCCCCAATGATAATGTGATTATGTGCTATAATTTCTTATGATTCTTAGTTTAGGTTTATTCGAGGATACTATATTTGAGGCTACAAACAAGAAATAAGGATTAACTTGGTCCACTCACCGTCTGACACACACATTTGTCTTCTCTCCTTAGAGCTTGATTAATGTATTAGGCACACTATGTGTTTATGCTTCCATTTCCAAACATGAGGGTTCTTTCAAGTACCCAAAAATCCTAGGGAACTATAGGAAAACCTTTTGTTCCACAATATTTGGCCCTACTAGGAAGCCAAAATGACACATATTGATATTGTAAGCCGAAAGAACCTTACGTGCTTCAATTAACTTTCCAGTAAATGGAAGATCCAGGTAGTATCGGGAGAGAAACCTATGTTGCAACTGCTCTAGACACTAATCGGACATGGCATGACCACCCCAAATGGGATGCAAAGATATTCAATAATACCATCACTCTGAAAAAAATTCCATGTTACCAAAATCCATGGAGGAGGCTCATCAAAACCAACACAAGCCCATAGTTTATCATATGATGGTTGAAAACAACCCTACAGGCCTCACAAATGACTAATAAAAAACCTCTAGTGCCAACCACTGAATCACGATTAGGTTTCATAGACGGGTGGACTATCTCTTAATCATCTAGAAGAGACGCACTGCTTAATTGACCCATGCAAATGGCCAGACTCTAGTAGATACAAAGGGAATTTGTCGTGAACACATAGAAATGGTGTTAAGTGGCACATTTATGTTATCAATTTGAAGAGTTGAATACATGGAGAGAAATTTAACATATCAGTAAATGTATGTCCAATCAATCTAATCATATCTTCAAAAAGAGATCCTACTGGTTCGTCTTCGTAGCACACTTCATTGCCCTCCACATTGAAATCCTGGTATCTAGATTAAATCACATTTGTACAAAGTATATGTTCTCCTTATGCACAATATTCATGGTTATTCTGTCACATGCAACGCAATAGCCTTAGCCACAAATTTGAAGGAAATATTCAACAATGTTTTAGGACACCATATGCCTATAGTCTCTAGAAACATTGTTTTGAATCATTTTCATCAAAGAATTGACAGTGATATTATCCTGCTAAAACAATTACTTTAACTATTAATGTAAACACATCCTCGAATTTGACAAAAATTGGGTTTATTAAATATATAACACAATTAAAATCAAATAAAGTGGGTTCAGTACCAAAATTGTGTGTCATCAAAACATAGTCTCTTGGGCATATTATGTCAATATTTGAGCATGATTTTCATGACTTGATTTTGTTCATTTTTTTTTCATTATAGGAGATCAAGATTGGAAGATTATGGATTGAATTAATTTGCGCTTACATTACTGATGTCCTCATTTTTTAATTGGTTCCCTCATTCTAAGTGATCACCGTCAGTTTTGAGATCTTGTGTATGACCTTGCAAAGACATCCAAAATATGTGCCACACAAGTCCCTCTGTATTCCTTGATATTTTTAGATGTCATAGTTAATATTATGGAGCGATATCACTTGACATATCGTGCCAATATTTATTCACTATAAAACAAATAGATTGACTATGTCCCATGTTACTTTAAATGAAGAATCAAACATCCTTTGAACAAAGGTCAGCTCAACAGGATTGATCCCCATTTACACATACTGGTTGGATCACCACTGAATTCTTGAAAATATTATTATTGTTTAATCAATAAGCTCAGCCTTAGCTTGCACTAAAGGTATTATGTCCCAAACAAAATTATACAAGCGCAATATGCATAGACATATATGACCAACTAGCAAGATGCTTCTTAAGATTAATGTGCTAGGAATTCTGTATTTTCCACGTGTCACATGACATATCTATAGTTTGGTGTGCATGTCTATGATTCTGAGTGCATAATTCTATTCAAGATCTTCCAAATGATTTGACATGTTCATAACTGAGGAGCTTGGTATTAGCCTTCAATATTCATTTGGAAAAGTTTGTAGAAGAATTTTTTAACAATTCAAAATCTCTTCAGGCTTTCAATTTGTCGTCCACTTCAATAAAAGGATTTCCAACCTTGAAGCAAATTCCCCAACTTCAATTTCTCAATTTTTCTAAATTCTCCATACTTTCTGATATAGCCTTTGTAGTGTCTTGTCACTTAAAGGTTTGGATTTTCCATACACTCCAATAAAATCATTGCCTGAGTACTTTTGTGATTTATCTAGTCTTCAGGTTTTTAATATCAATTCTTGTTTAGAACTGGATGATCTACCAAATAAGATAGGAGATCTTAAGAATCTGAAGCATCTCAAGTTGGATGCATGCTTTAGTCTCAAGAAGATTCTAAAAAATCTTTCTCAGCTCAGTTCATTGAACACTTTCATTTTTCAATTAATGGAGTCTACTTGTGCAATAAGTGTGGAATATCTCTCAAATCTCTCCAATTTCATGGAGCTAACAATGGTGGTGAAATCAGAAATTGCATTGGGTACAATGGATGAGATGATAAACTTAGCATTAGAATATGACAATGATGCAGGTGCAGGTGGAGATAGAGATGGTGCAACCCCTGAGCGTGGTATACTCCAAAACATAGGAAATATGAAGAAATTGCAAGATTTTTATCTGATTAATTATTAAATGAAAACTCTACCCAAAAATATTTGTAAGTTACAAAATATCATAGTGTTACTTTTATGCTCATGCTACCAATTAGAGGCTGTTACACAAAAATATCGTCACCTTGATTATTCGCAGTCGGTGTAGGCCTATCATCACCTATGCCAACTTCCTAAGCAAGTCTTAAACCTCAGCTCTTCAAAACAAGCTTGAGAAAAGAGAGAAAGACATCAAAAAAGAAATGTAACTCTGGTTCCGCACTTTCTCTTAGCTTTTCCTGTGGGCACGCACCTTTTGTTCAAGATATCTGTGTACTTATACGCTCTGTATGTAAAGAGGAGGGTGCGTACCCCTGTAAAAGTCAAAAGGTGCAATTTTTATCTTAAAAAACACATCTTGGGTTGATTCTAGAGTTTTCTAGAAGGATTTGTTACGTGGATTGTTCGCTCCAAGTGGTTCATGCATCCCATACAAGGAGGAACTAATCCCTTGTTGAGAGGAGCTATCCCTTTGAAGGAGGATTCTATCCCTTTGAAGGAGGACCTGGTAACTGATCTCCATTGCAGTATAAATTGAGGCATTGGGTCAGTGGCTGGGGAGGTTAGAAGCTGAACTTTTGAGGGTAAATGCTAGTGAAATCAAGACTTCCTATTTGAGCTTAAGAGGAGAGATCACATACCTTTTTGGCCCTATTAGGGAGTGAGTGAAGCTTGTCAAAGTAGAGGAGACTTCTTGTTGGACCCTGGAAGGAGCTTGTACAGCGTCAAGGCAAAGGTTGTAAGGTTCTTTTCTTTTGAATTAATACAATCAAGCTCATTTTTCTCAACAAGTATCTTATGCTATTTGTTTCATGGACTCCTTGACTTTCATGTTAAATATGTTTTATAATCTTGGATATTCAGGTGTTATTAATTGTTTGCCTTGTTTGTGCTTGCAGGTTTGCGACAAAGGAACTTACTTAGATCAAAGAAGCGAAGGCATCTCCGAACTTGCATTGGACATGAGGTAGGCCCTTAAACACACTTGTTTCCCATTATTTATAAAGCGCATTTAGAGAAAGATAGTGTTTGGTTGGTTTGTTTGTCATTAGGTCTTCATTAGATTCTAGGAAGGTCTATCTTGTTCGCAAGATCGACTGATTCCGCGTGAAAAAATGGCGACTCCACTGGGGAATTGACTGTTTTCCTTGTTTACTTTGATTTGACAAACTTGTTTTTTGGTTTCTTTTTTTGGCTTGTTGTGTGTGGCTTTGGGTAGACTTAGTTGATTTAGCTTTGTTTTTTATTTTTCATTACTTTAGTCGAAGTCCGCAGCCTGCACTTAGATCACAGTGCGTACCTATACGCACTTTGTTTTTGTGCACAGAGCATACCCGCACCTGGGTGAGCTCTGCACCTACGTACCCTGCTAAATTTTTGAAATTTTTGACTTTTGCTCTTTTTAGTTAATTTTATTTTGTTTTTCTAGTAATTGTTCTCTGCCCATACCTGCATGTGACTGGTTGAAATCTTTCCTTGGATTGTTTCATTAGCATTAGGGTTTTAAGTGAAATCCTAGAAGTTTTGCTTGTTGGGTTTGTTTTTCGATTTGGTTGTGTGGTGGCTCTGAGCTTAGAGACTGTAGGGACTTCAGATCACCTTAGTGTCTACCAGTCTTCTTGAGAGTCTGACCATGTTTGAAATCTCCCCTTGTTGAGAAATCCTCTTTGATATTTCTCTTTACAAAACTTCGATTGACTTGTGATTTAAAGTTTGGATTTTCATTTTTAAAAAAGGAATGCAAAACTGGTTGTTCTTGACTTATTTGTGATTCTGAACAAATTAGTCCTTAGTTTGCTTGTGACCAAGTAAAACATCCTCAAAAACACTTTTGTGAGTTTTTTACTTCAAATAGGGTTTTGTTAGTTTATAGATCTTAAGTTTGCTTCATTAAATAGTTTTCTCAAAGATTGCTTTAGTTATAGTTTTTTAATGCTTTTAGAAAAATGAAAGGTCTCTTTTGAAGAAAAAGCTTGTTCTTAGTAGCATTTGAGTTTTCGAATGAAAAGAGAAATTCTTGTAGAAATAATTAGTTGGCTCGTTTTTGAGTGCATTGAAACGAATACTCTTCTTTTGATTTGATTGTTAAAGAAATATTTGTGTTTTTAAAAGTATTTGCATCTTCCAACTCTTTCTTAGCTAGAACTTCATTGAAGAGAAAAGATTAATTAGTCATCTTAAGTGCATCTTTATAGTGATTTTGTGTCGAGTCTTTACACCATAAGTTTCATCTCCATCACCTTTTGACTTAATAAAAAACCACTAAAAGTCACGCTTAATATAAAATCAATCTAGAAATTTTTCTGTTTCTAGGGCTCTGATACACCAATATAGCTTAGGCTAGTATCTTGGAGTAGGGAGTAATTAACTCTCCAAGATAAGTAAAACAAACAAGTAGCTTTATCTTGTGGTAGGAGAAATCCATTTGTTGCATTTATACTCTGGGAAAGCTCCTCTTAAAGGAGAAGCACGAGATCGTGTCCGAACCAGTGTGGGAATCAATCCTTCCTCATTGGGAACGACGCCAGATATTCACGTATTACAAACGGTAAACCTCGGATTA
>APFE030382006.1:40012-62741 GCA_000404065.3 Pinus taeda | reverse complement strand
ACTTTCAATCAAAGGATTCCATGACATGTTCGACATCAACACATCTTATCACATTTCATGGATTGTGCTGAGTACTTTGAGGGCCATTGTCATTATTGGTGGTTTCTCTCATGCTTGTTAGCAGTTTACATCATTGACTGGTAATCAAGCGGTTTCTACCATGTTCGACTTCGACACATTCAATCGCATGGATAGAATCGTACTGTTCGGGACGTAGAAATGAAGACCCTGGATCTAGTTTCCACCATCCAGGTTGCGAGGAATTTTGAATTCATTATATTATGGACTATTCATAAACAGATGGCTGCATCCATACTGTGTCCACATGTGTCTGTACTTATGATGTGTTACGAGATCATTCCTATATCAGAGCAATAGTTAGTCTCCTAGTCAGTTAGTCTTCTAGTCAAGTTTTCAGTCTCTTAGTCAGTTTTTATCTGAGTATGGGAATGCCTCCCTCAGTGATGATATGATCTCATATATATATTTTGCATTGAATGTTTTTACAGGTTCCAACTGGCCTCTCTGGAAGATGATCGTCGAAATGATAAAGCACTTCACTCTTCCTATATGAAAAATAAAAAAATCCTCATATACTACAGACTTCGCACTTTAGGGGGCAATCTGTTACACAAAAATATCGTCACCTTGATTATTCGCAGTCGGTGTAGGCCTATCATCACCTATGCCAACTTCCTAAGCAAGTCTTAAACCTCAGCTCTTCAAAACAAGCTTGAGAAAAGAGAGAAAGACATCAAAAAAGCAATGTAACTCTGGTTCCGCACTTTCTCTCACTTTTGCCTGCGGGTCCGCACCTTTTGTTCAGGATATCTACATATTTATATGCTCTGTATGTAAAGGGGAGGGTGTGTACCCCTGTGAAAGTCAAAAGGCGCATTTTTTATCTTAAAAACTCATCTTGGGTTAATTCTAGAGTTTTCTAGAAGCATTTGTTACGTGGATTGTTCGCTCCAAGTGGTTCATGCATCCCATCATAGGAGGAACTAATCCCTTGTTGAGAGGAGCTATCCCTTTGAAGAAGGATTCTATCCCTTTGAAAGAGGGCCTGGTAACTGATCTCCATTGCACTATAAATTGAGGCATTGGGTCAGTGGCCAGGGAGGTTAGAAGCTGAACTTTTGAGGGTAAATGCTAGTGAAATCAAGACTTCCTATTTGAGCTTAAGAGGAGAGATCACATACCTTTTTGGCCCCATTAGGGAGTGAGTGAAGCTTGTCAAAGTAGAGGAGACTTCTTGTTGGACCCTAGAAGGAGCTTGTACAGCGTCAAGGCAAAGGTTGTAAGGTTCTTTTCTTTTGAATTAATACAATCAAGCTCATTTTTCTCAACAAGTATCTTATGCTATTTGTTTCATGGACTCCTTTACTTTCATGTTAAATATGTTTTATAATCTTGGATATTTAGGTGCTATTTAATTGTTTGCCTTGTTTGTGCTTGCAGGTTTGTGACAAAGGAACTTACTTGGATCAAAGAAGCAAAGGCATCTCCGAACTTGCGTTGGACATGAGGTAGGCCCTTAAACACACTTGTTTCCCATTATTTATAAAGTGCATTTAGAGAAAGATAGTGTTTGGTTGGTTTGTTTGTCATTAGGTCTTCATTAGATTCTAGGAAGGTCTGTCTTATCCACAATATCGACTGATTCCACGTGACAGAGGCTTTTCATACCTTGGAAGAGACCAAAAGTGAAAGTGAAGGTGACTCTTTAAAGATATCATGTTTAGATATTAATGAGTTTATTCAAAAGCGTGATGTATAGTTTTGTATACCATGTAAGTTTAAGTTTATCATGAATCTCTGACACTTTGAGCATAACCTCTGTATTCTTTTTCATGGTCATGGTCTGGGTTATGCAAGTGATGTTGGGAATGTTTTATTGATGTCTTATTTAAAATAGTTTTGTGAACATCTGGGTGAAAGGGAGCTTCTCTATAGGATAGTCAGCTAAAAGAATAGAAATATTAGTATTGGCAGTAACAAGAGGAAGTTCCTTGTCTAGATCAATAGTAGACACAAACACATCAATCCCTAGAAGATCAGATCCCCCCTTCGGTTCTGAGGGCTTGGATGCTCAAATATCTCCTTGAGAACATTGAAATCAATCATTCTATTTACATGAAAGATCTTGGGGAGTTGATACAAAACCCATGATAAAGCAAACCAAATCTGGCATACCACTGATAATCCCCATACTCACATTGCATGCCAAAAATATTCACCAATGATAATGTGCTTATGTCTTGTAATTTATTACGATTATTGGTTTAGGTTTATTCTATGATATTGTATCTGAGGTTGCAAAGAAGAAAGAAGGATTAAAATGGTCCATTCACCATCTGACACACACATTTGGATTCTCTCCTTGGAGCTTAATGAATATTTTAGGCACATTGTTTGTTTACGCTACCATTTCTAAACACGAGGGGTTGCCTTTCATGTACCCAAACATTGTATGCAACCATAACAAAACATTTTTCCCCACAATATTTGGCCCTACTAGGAATCCAATAGGATGCATAATTGATATAGTAAGCCTGGATAACCTTATGTGCTAAAATTAACTTGCAAGCGAATGGAATATCGAAGTAGTGTCGGGAGAGAAACTTATGTTGCAACTTCTCTACTCACTAATTGGACATGCAATTTGTGTAATACCACACCAAATGGGATTCAACGATATTCAACAATACCACCACTGTGAACAAAATTCCATGTTGCCAAAATCCATGGAGGACGCTCATCAAGGCCAAACAAGCCCATAGTTTATCATGTTGTTAGGCTAGGAGGTAACTCCTCAAAACTAAATTGTGATTTTGCATTAAGGTTGATCATAGATATATACATGGAGGTATAGACTTCTGGGCTTCATCTTCTAGTGTATCTTCATATTACAGCTCTCCATATTTTCTATTTACACTATTTCACATATTCACCCAATCCCAATGATTAGGTGTAAACATTCCCCCCCTTAATATGAAGGGATGTTGGTGAGCGCAAGCATCGTTCTGAATCTTTTGAAATTTTCTCTTCCAAGCTCTTTGGTAAGATGTTCGCAATCTGCTAATTTTTGGAAAAATGGAATAGAGGGATTAACTTGGCCTCAACTTGATGTCGAATCAAATGGTATTTTATATTGATGTTCTTCATTTGATCATTGAACTCTGGGTTCTTGGCCAAATTTATTGCAGAATTTTTGTCAATCATGAGTGGAGTTGAATGAACTTGTTTCACGTGTAAATCTTCCAGAATTTTCCCGAGCCACACAATTTCCTTTATTTCTTCAGTTGCTGCTACAAATTTTTCCTCTTTTGTGGAATTTGTTAGATCTGATTGTTTGCATGACCTCCAGGAAACATCTCCTGATCTAAGACTCATAGCATAACTTGAAGTAGATACCCCAACTTCTTTATCTCCATCGAAGTCTGAATCAGAGTATTCAATAAAGATAAAGTCGCCCATCTATGTGTACTTAATTCCAAAGTCTTGAGTTCCCTTCAAGTACTTTAGAACTCTTTTTGTAACATACCAATGTCCCTCACAAGGATTTTGTATAAAAATAGAGAGTTTTCCAACAACAAATGAAATGTTTGTTCTAGTAGTAGTCAGGTAGTTGAGACTTCCTACAAGATGTCTATACTTTTTTGCATCCTCAAATTCTTCTCCTTCAGTGGATGTGAGCTTTAAGTTCTATTCCACTGGAGTAGTTAAAGGATTGCACTGAACCATGCTAAACTTGTTCAACAAATTTCCAATGTACTTCTTTTGAGATAGGAATATAAACTTCAGATGTTGAGTTACTTCAATACCAAGATAGTAGTGAACATACCCCAAGTCTGTCATTTCAAAATATTTCCTCAATTCCTTCTTTATGGATGAAATATAGCTCTCATTGTTCCTTGTCATCAAAAAATCATCTACATACACCACAATATATACAATTGTTTTGCCAAATTTCTTGAGAAACAAAGTTGCATCTTCAAGATCATAATGTTTGAATTTTAGTTTTAGAAGATGCTTTGTTAATTTCTCATGGTAGGATCATGGTGCTTGCTTGAGGCCATTAAAGGATTTTACAATATTGCATAATTTATGTTCTTGACCCTTCACAAAAAATCCTTCTGGATGGGACATAAAAGCACTCTTTCATATCTTCATTCAAGAAAGAAATTTTTACATCCATTTGATGAGATTTCCAACCATTATGAGCTTCCAAGGAAAAGAGCGTCTGAATGGTACCCCATTTTACTGTGGGGGGGCGGGGGAGGGAATTCTCCTCATAGCCGACCCTTTCCTTATGTGCAAAACCTTTTGCCACAAGCCTGGATTTTTGGTTGTCAAGTGAGCCATCAACTTTATACTTGTTCTTGTAGACCAAATTGTAACCTATTGGTTTGGTTCCTAATGGAGGATCAACTAGCTTCCAAGTTCCATTCTTTTTCAAGGCATCATATTCTTTCTGCATCACTTCTTTCCATTCATCATGAGAAATGACTTCCTTGAAGGAAGTTGGTTCAAAATCTATATACAAATTCAATTCACAAGCATAAGAAACATCCATATGAACAGGTGAATCAGAATCATCTACATCACCTCATTTTTCTTGGTTGAATTTCTTGTTCCTGAATTTCCAACCTCATCAGGACAAAAATTTTCAAGTGTGTTTGTCAACCATTCTGGAGGACCTTTTTGAGATGGCCCAGGCTGCTCAGTTAACGGAGTTGGAGCTGAATCAAGATTTAGTCTCCCAATTCTGTCAATCACCTCACTCAAAGTGTCATCAGTGGCTAGAGCTTCATGTGGGGGAGAGAGTGCTTGAGAGGAATATTGCATAGATTGATCTAGTATAGGAATCCCCCCTTGAAGATGTGGAATTTTATTATCAAGTTCTTGAAATGACTTTTCATGTCCGAATTTATCCAAGCAATCAAGTTGTCACTCAACAACATTATTAGCCTTGGAAGATTCAAGAAATATCACATCTCCATATACAAAACAAATTCTTATTAACTTCATCATGGAGAGAATATGCTTTGGAGGTATTTGAATACCCCAATAACATACACTTATGACTCCGAAGGCATAGTAGGCGGATCCGAAGACCCTGAGATGCTTTACTAAAGGAATGCGGTCATACCACATTTCATAAGGAGTTTTTTTCTAATAGCATTATATGGACACCTATTCTTTACATACACTAAACATAGAACTGCATCAACCCAAAACATCAATTTTACGTACTTTACAAACATCATTGAATGTACCATATTTAAGATTGTCATGATCATTATGTTGGGGATTACAAGGCACAATTGTTTGATGTTTGATCCAATGCTAGAAAAGATAGTTTTCAAATTAATTTAGAGTGTATTATTTTCCATTATTAGTTTGAATAGAGAAAATATGAGATTGTGCATCATTTCCAATCCATGCATGAAAGTTCTTGAATGTTTGAAAAACATCATATTTTTTCTTCAATAAATAAACCCAACACATTCTAGTGTAGTCATAAATAAATGTCATCATATATTTATTTCCATTTACGGAAGGAACATGCATTGGGCCACATAAATATGAATGGATAAAATCATTTTTCTATGTGCTTTGGAATGAGAATCATGAAAACACTATTTGATATGCTTTCCTAAAATACAGGCATCGCATTGCTTAAGTTTCCTAGGAATTATAGGCAAACTAGTAACACCACGTTTCTTCAACATATGAAGGTTGTCATAATTCAAGTGTCGAAATATAGCATGCCATAAAAGAATTGATGAAAATGTACCTTCATCATAAGGAGAACTATATGAGAAGTTTTTTGCATGAGTAGAGGTATCTTGCAACCTCATAAGTCTTTCTTCTTCTATCCCTCTCATGACAAGTGAGCGATCTAATGCTTTTCTGACCTCAACCTTGTTGTCAAAGATATGAATGGAGTGTCCTTGCTGGAAGATGTGGACCAAAGACAAAAAATTTCTCCTCAGCTTCAGAAGATATAAAACATCATTCAAAAGAAAGTTTGAAAGACCAAACAGTTTGAGCCTGATTGTATCAAGCCCTGATGGCTTGAGTTTTGACTTGTCTACAAAGTATACTGCTCCATCATCATTGTCAATAAATTTTTCAAGAAATTATCTTCTAAATGTCATGTGGAAAGTTTCTCCTAAATCAGTCAACCAATCATTTTTCCAAGAAGCAAGTGAAGCATTAAACAAGTTTTCAGTTACTCCAATATTACAATGTGCCACAACATAGTGAGCAGATTCGGGTGCTTTACCTTTCCCTTTCTCATTGGTTTACTTTTGGCTTCATTTATTTCCTGCTCATTTTTTTCCCAAGGAAACTTACATGTGGATGCATCATGTCCATCTCTATTCCAACGCATACAATGAAGATCAAACTTTTCTCCATGGAATTGTTTGCGCCCCCCCCCCCCCCCCCTCCTCTAAAATTCCTTCTTCCTCTCTACCTCTTCGGCCACCTCTTCCTCTAGAAGAATCTTGTGCATGATTCCTCTCTTTATATGCAAGACACAAAACTTCTTCAGAAGACTGAGGAGTTGTCTTCTTCCCAAAATCCTTTTCTCTCTCAACAAACTTCTTCTCAAGGGAGTTAGAGGTAATCTCCTTACATTTTCCACTTTCTTGCAATGACTCAAGATAATTAGAATAAGTGGGATATAGTACCTTAACATAAGTATGAGAGGAATGTAAATTTGAACACCAGTGGTTTTGATATCATGAACATTAGATCTTACTTCTTATTCTAAAGAAAGAGGGTGAGTAATTCTTCAATTCAAGACTGGAAAATTTAATCATCAATTAGACAACTTCAAGTTTAGAGTGTGAGTCATAGAGTTCCTTTAAGTTCTGTAAGGATTCAAAGAATTTGGAAATGGTGAAATATGGTGACTCACCTCCTCATTTACAGATGCTGCAATCAAGACATAGGCCTCATTTTTATTGTTTCCCAAAATGGAATTCTCCTTATCCGAGGTGGAATTTGCAAGTTCATTATCTCCTTCTCCTACACAAACTCCTTTCCACAACTCATTGAAAATGAGAGTGTGTTTTATATTCCGCAACCATTCAAGACATGTCTCTTTTCCATAGAGAGCTACTCCAATAATAGATATCAATGAATGCATTTAAAAATGTACTATGTTGACAATATATAAAAAATTTCTTCTTATGGTGGTAAAAAACTATAATTCTGATATATAGCAGAGGTATATATGGGGGAAGGGTTATATAAGGGGAGGGATTATATGATAGAGGTAGGTTTAGGCCCCATGGTTATGACTGTCGAGACACGTTATATCATGTCAAGGGCATACAATAATATATGGGATTGCATTGTATTATTCAACGTATGGTATGGAAAACTTATTATTCAGTGGCAATGGAGTGGTATTGCAATGGTGGGTTATGGTAGCGTAGGGTACGACATTGTATTACCAATGTAAACTGGTGTGGAGAGGTATTAAAAATCAACATAAACCAAGAGTTGTGTAATATTATATGGAGGCAGCGTGGTACTATATGCAGAAAGTTTATATGGACAGCGTTATATAGTGGACAGGCATTATGTAGTGGCCATTGTTATGGAGAGATATGCAATATTGAGAAAGATTTAAGCACAATTATATATATATATATATATATATATATTATATATTATATATATATATATATATTATATATATATATATATAGATGATGCATCACATGGATGGGGGAGGCGATAGAATGTTCAAGGAAGGGGATATATCTAGCGGTCAACTATAAGTATGGATCGGCCACGCTTCCCCTGTGGATAAAACTGGGGAGGTGACTGTGGATATGGGTTGGATGGTGATGCCAACAATGCAGAAGTATGGGTCGAGGGAGAGTACAGTAGCACCAGTATCCAGGAAAGGAATATCACTATACAATATAAGCCAAAATATAAACTGTATAAAATACAAAACCTCAACCTTAAGAAAAAAGAGTCATAGTGGACATTCGCCACATGCTTGAGGAATATGAATGCACAAAATATTGTAGAGAATATGGTAGGGAATATAGGAACAAAATATGGCAAATAACTGACAGGAGTTACAATACATAAACTAATTTGGGAGTTGGCTCTAATACCATGTCAGGCCAGGAGGTAACTCCTCAAAACTGAATTGTGATTTTTCATTAAGGTTGATCATAGATATATACGTCGAGGGAGAGAATCTTGGGCTTCATCTTGCAGTGTCTCTTCATATTTCAACTGTACTTATTTCCTATTTACATTATTTCACATATTCACCCAATCCCAATGGTTAGGTGTCAAAACATATGATGGCTAAAAACAAACTCGCAAGCCTCACAAATGACTAATAAACAACCTCTAGTGTCAACCATTGAATCACCTAGAAGAGATGCACTACTCAATTGACCCATGCAAATGGGTTACTAGAATCCAGTAGATACAAAGGGAATTTATTGTGAACACATAGAGAGGGTGCTAGGAGGCACACTTTATTATCAATTTCAAGAGTTGAATACATGGAGAGAAAGTTAACATCTTAGTAAATAAATATCCAATAAATATAATCATATATTCAAAAAGAGAGCCTGGTGATTAGACTTTGAGGCCCACTTCATAGCCCTCCACATTGAAATCATGGTATCTAGATTAAAGTACCTTTGTAAAAACCCTGTGTTCTTCTTGTGCACAATATTCATGGCTATCGTTGGGCATGGAATCCCCCCACAGCATGGTTTGGGGCTCAACGCCCAAGTTTTGAGTAATATTGTTGTAAAGACTCCATGAGTTGCGGGCGCAAAGCACAAATTGTATGTTAGAGTCATAGGGTTGTCTGCCCTAAGTTTTGAATGTAGTGTCGGCCTACCCATGGTCCGCAAACCATGGGTAGGCCGACACTACATTCAAAACTTAGGGTGGAAAACCCTATGACTCTAACATACAATTCGCGCCCTGCACCCGCAACTCACACTTTACAACAATATTACTCAAAACTTGGGCTTTGAGTGCCAAACCATGCTGTGGGGGGATTCCATGCCCAATAGGGCCTCAACAGGATTGGGTGAATTATACAATGAATGGCTAGATTTTTTGGGAGTGTGAAAGCTCCTACACATCAGATTTGGATGAGGAAACAGAACAATGGCAAAACTAGTTACACGAGGTAACCACGCTTAATTGCAACATGATGGTAAGATCACTGGATTGCATGACAACAAAGGTAAGGGATCTACCTATTTATGATCAGTTGACAGCGGTGGATGAATTCCTAAACAAATTTGAAAGCACAGTGCCATAACAACAACGGTTCGATGCTCTAAAATGGGCACTACGCAAAACACCGGCAAGGTGGTGGGGTACGCATTAGAGAAGTATTAAGAGCTGGCGCGAATGTAGAAGGTTTATGCTTATAAGATTTGGAAAACCTCATCCACGGATGAGAGATAGTTATGAGGGGTGAAACAGCTTGCATGCCCACCTTTCCAGATGGGTACAGGTGTATGGTACGCAGCTCGCACGAACGTACACCGCTACCACGATAGGAAACAGGAACAACAAGCAGAAGTAGGTAAGACAAGTGCACAAACGACAAACCATGATAAAACCTAGCATGCCAAAAATCATACACAAGGAGGCCTTTGACAAGGTGTGCGAAGTGTTGAACAGGGTCCACCATGTGAGATGCATCGACTGGGACCAGCGCCTACTAGTGGTTGTATGGGCTTATAGGACCATGTGAAAAACTTTGACCGTGCAAGCACTTCCAAAGATGAAGAATGAAGCAGGGGTTGTAGTCCTTGTGGAGCATGCGAAGACAAGTCTGCGCATAACAGCACCCATAGATATGATGGTCTACACAGACTGAAATGAAGAAATCACACAGTTGCATGAAACAGAACATATAAGACTTGAGGAAGAAATCCAACGGGGAAACTTTAGACTTCGCGAACTTGAAAAAGACTGGGTATGGCTAAGGGAGAAAAGTGCTTTAATGGACGCAGAGGTCAAGAAGCTGGAATATGAAATAAAGGAAGCATTTCATCTCGAAAAACTAAGGATGGAAAGGCGAGGTGCGTATAGTCATACCGACAAATTGGAAAGCTATCGTCATGAATTGGTTAGTCTGCTGTCGTGGTTGAGACCGCATCTCGCCAAATGTAGTGACCAAGATAGCGCAATGTAAATAGTAGAGTGCACGATGTCGATCACTACAATGGAAGATGGGGATTCTCTGCGAACCATGGTGGAGGACGAGATGAAGCCCTGCACGGGTGGTGCACCCACCTAACTAGCCATAGGAAGGATAGTCTTAGCACTCCAGGTAGTTGAAAGGGAGCGCGGGACTATAAAATATTCTGCTTGGGGGTTGTGCGATATGAGAGATGCATGCAAGAGTAGGACGTCATAGGGTTTGCAACCATGCATGGAGGGCTACGCTGCCACATGGGTTGGCTGGGAAGTGACCATTGGTGTCACTATTCATGATGGGATGTCCGATTTGAGGCCAAATGGAGCGGGCGGCGGACATTTAAGACGCGAGTTATGGGAAAGATTTTGGAAAATCTATTTCCAAGAAAGCATTAATGGCCCAAAATTGGGGGGAATGATCGAATTCAAATTCGAAAGGTGCTATAAAACTCATAGGGCTGGCCAGCGAGCAACACTTGGTCATTTGAGAATTGAGTGTTTGAGGAGAGCACAAAGTTTTGAGAACCGAGCAATAATTGATCCGTTAAGTTCACGAGAGACAAAATACAGTGTAGAGATGATGACGGCTGCTAAGGATGAGTTGGGAATTGAAGGGGGAACTACCAGCAAGGCTATGCAGACGCGCATGGTGCAGGATGTTCCCGAGGGCGTTGGGGTAGTCACAGAAATCCCCAAATCACCGCGGACGCCATGGCTAAAGAATGATAAACAAGCAATGGGTCCAGTACACATGTCCCCAAGGAATCCGCGACACAACAAACTATCAATGGAATAATAGGGGAAGGCAGTCACAATTGAAACAGATGAGGAAGAAGAAGACTTGCAGGCCCTGATCAATGTCACAAAAGAAGAAGAAGATGTGGAGGAGGATATCTAATTATTGCGCTCTGTAGCAAAATGGCCCGTGTATGTCCCTCTGTGGAAAGGGAAGACCAAAGTACCAAAGGATCTGGATGCAACGAAGAGTTCACTCTAGACCCCGCTCCTCCCTAATGGCATTGTATTTGAGGGCACACACTTGGGACACATGCCCACCATGAAATTTGAAGATTGGGACCTCGCTGATAGCGAAAAGTTCCTACACCTAGAGACAGTGAATCTGATGAAGCAAAAAATCAAGGGGATGGTAATAATGTTAGAGTCGCGAAAATCGTTGCACGGTATGGAAAAGGCCAGGTTTCTACACTTGTTATGGATTCCACATTTCCACCGTGCGCCCATCACCATTTTTGTCATCAGGGAGTTGCTTTGCCTGGTGCATGATGGGTATCTATGGCTAGAGGATCCTATTCCCATCATGGCAGACCTCATCCACTGTATTTCTCAGCTTCCCTGTAAGGGAAAGGACCCCGAGACTATAGCTGGAAAAAGTAGCAATTTGGCTCTTGCACAAGCCATGAAAGTGAAATATAAGCTGGAGAAAAAGAAGAGAGGCTACGCCATCTCCAGCATCAAGGACAAGGGGGTGCGCATAGAAACTCAACTCCTGGCCGGTAAAGTGATGAGAAAATGTTGCACTGATGAGGTACCAGAACCGGTGATCACGTTAGCCAGAGGGGGTCCAGTTCAACTGGGCTAAATTCCTCTACGAGAAATTTTTGTTAAACTATCACGAAGCCTAGGAGCAGTGTAAGATGTTCCACTATGCATGGTTTCTCTTATCCATATTGCTGGTAGTGAAAGAACTGACAGAGGACAGTCAGTTCCCCAATATTGACTAAGACTTACTAGAGGCCATGAAGTATGCTTCGCTCTAGGCTACCAAGGATGTGAAATGGATTCGCGATACAAATATTTTTTGGGTGCTCATGGAGGCGAGCATCTTAATGTGGATCAACAAGAGGCCGTGCCTATCACCTACGATGCACAATAGTCTGCAGAGTTTTGTAGACTTCAAGGTGGATATGCACAACATTTATATCAGGGCGTGAAAGGACCTGGTGAAGCAGTGGAAAAGGCTACCATTTGCAGCCACTAACGATGCAATCTTCATTGTATTGGAGACATGGCCTCTCGAGTGGCATGCCCCAAATTTGGAAAAACTAGAGAAAGCGACAGCACAGAAAAAGAAGGATGATGCCAGACTGCACGTCACCCAACTGGCCGTGAGAAGGTGGAATGAGAAAGCGGCAGCTGAGGGAAGGGGAGTACGCGAAGTGTCCCAAGAAGCCGCAGAAGCAGCAGCAGTAGCGTAGACAGTAGAGGTAGCAATGGTACAGGCAAAGGAGGGCCAAGAAACGTCCTCAGGGTAGGAGGCAGAGGACATAGAAATAGCAGAAGGGAATGTGGACCCAGGGACCGTGTCCACACAGCTCAAATGGTCATGCATTGTAGAGAGATCAGGCCCAAGAAAGAAGGTTAAGGCCTCGAAGCTAGCCATTGACCCGATCACCTTAACCGAAGGTGATCTCCATGACATCGGTGAGATGGTTCACGATGTCACTAGTGAAGCACTTCAAGAGTTTATGATGGAGCACCAGACTGTGTTGGTGGCCCTTAGGGTGCAGATGAAGGAGTTACAGGTCCGGCCCCCTCAAGAAGGTACCTTGACTACCCACATCACAACAGGCACTTCAACAGTAGAACAGATGTTGCGTGCAATGATGGCAAACACAAGAGTGTCACCAGAGGGAGCTCTAGTGTCACCAAATGGGATGGATTGGATGTTGCGGACCATGGGTAGGCCAACACTACATTCAAAGCCTAGGGCGGACAGACCTATGACTCTAACATACAATTCGTACTTTGCGCCCGCTACTCGCTGAGTCTTTACAGCAATATTACTCAAAACTTGGGCTTTTGAGCACCAAATCATGTTGTGGGGGGATTCCATGCCCAACAGCTATTCTCTCACCTGTAACATGACAACCTTAGCTCTAATTTTGAAGGCAATACTCATCAATGTTATAGGATGCCACATGACTATAGAGTCTCTAGAAAAATTGCTTTGAATAATTTTTATCAAAGAATTGACGGTGATATTATCTTGCTAAAGCACTTACTTTAAATATTTATGTAAACACATCATGATATTTGACACAAAGTGGGCTTCTTAAGCAACTAATACAATTAAAAGAAAATAAAGTGGGTTCGGTACAAAAATTCATTGTCATCAAAACAAAGTATCTTGGGCATATCACGTCGATATTTGAGCATGATTTCCATGACTTGATTTTGTTCATTATATTTTTTTGTTTCCATTGTAGAAGATAAAGATTGGTAGATTATGGATTGAATTAATTTGTGCTTACATTATTGTTGTAATAATTTTTTAATTGATGGCCTCATTCCAGGTGATCACCATGGGCTTTTAGATCTTGTGTATGACCTTGCAAAGACCTCCAAAATATGTGCCACACAAGTCCTTCTTTATTCTTTGATATTCTCAGAAGTCATAGTTGATATTATGGAAGGATATCACTTGACACGTCATGCCAATATCTATTCACTACAAAACAAATAGGTTGGCTCTGTCCCATGTTTCTTTAAATGAAACATTAAACATCCTTTGAACAAATATCATCTCAACAGAATTGCCTCCCCTTTACATATATGAGTCGGATCACCACAAAATTTTTGAAAATCTTATTATTGTTTAATCAATAAGGTCAGCCATAGTCTACACTATAAGTATACTGGCCCAAGAAAAATTATACCAGTGCAATATATATAGATATATATGACCAAATAGCAAGATTTTTCTTAAGATAATGTGCTAGGAGCTTTGTATTTCCATAGGTCACATGACATATCTGTAGTTTGGTGTGCATGTCTCTAATTTTGAGTGTTGAAGGTTGCTATAGGTTTGAATTGCTTTAATGTTGTGTCCTATCTCAAGAAGGTACTTTGCTAACCAATATATCAATTATTTTTTAGTATGAGAAAGTCCAAAAATGATGATGTAAGTGGAGCATGGGTACTGAAAATGGTTTGAAAATATATTGGCTTTGGTTCCCTACAATCTTCCTTCTTTATTTCCTTTCTAGGCACCTCTTAAATTCATCATCAATAGATGTGATATCTTCCATGGTGAGCAAAAACCAAACAAATGTACATCCTTTCTCACCCCAAGAAATTCCAATCTTCTTTGACAAGTGTCTCTAAGGTTTGTGGTCTGTCCCTTTTCCTTGGTTCAATAAGCTTTCAAAATGAGCTGACCACTGTGGTAGGCACCATTTGATATCTACATAATGACCATCATACCGATCCAAACTTAAATACAAATGAAAAAAATTACATATATATCCATAAATGCAAAGATGCAGCAAAAATAACTCTTCATTTCATTAATATCAAATACTAAAATATGCTTACAAGTAGAATGGAAATAAGATTAGGTTGGGTGCTACTAGCTTATCTCTGAGAAGAGATGTGGCTGCTACATGCCTTTGAAATTTGTTACAATGAGTCTTAGATGCCTATTTATTATTGAGAAATAATAGAAAACCCTAAACATCCAAAAACCTAACCCTAGGAGATGAAGAGCCAAAACTATGGGCCCCGTTTGGGTAAATTGGTACATCAACCTCTCAGGGTCGTAACTTTGGCATACGACCTTTGTTTGACACACACAATACCTCATTAGAAACATTTATCCAAGGAGTATAACTTTCGTGTGGCCAAAATTGGTCCAATAACCATGTAGGCCCCGATTTTACCAAAAACAATGTCGTTTAGGGCCTCAAAATGGTTCTGGAAGTTCAAGACATGAAAAATTGCTAAAACTAGTGAACTATGCTACAACTAAGGAAATTGAAAAACTGAAAGGGACCGTGGTGGGAGTCCAAGTGGAATAGGTGGGCAGCCACCAAAATCTACCTAGATCAGTCCCCCCCCCTTAGGAAGAAATGGTCCCCATTGTGTTGAGTGCCTCCATGAGATGGTGAAACTTCTACTGAACTTGGTGCCTGGTGAGCCACCTGCCTTGGTACAGGGGTTGGCCAACTTTAACAACCCGATATAGTTGGATATTCTAATGGAAATTATTCTTGATCTGTGTGTCAATAATATGATCAATTGTGGCTTGTTCCATGTAGTCCGTGTTTAATTTTGTTGGTGTGAGCTATTCTGCAACGTCTAATGTGTCCAGTAATGGTGGGAAGTATGGTAGAAGGTGGTCCACATTGAACACTGGATGTAGACCAAGGAATGGGGGAATGTTGATCTCAAAAGAATTGTCTCCCACTGCCTTGGTAATGGTGTAAGGACTGTATCGGACTGGTCTGAGCTTCTGATGGGCTTAGGTAAGGTGTTCTTTCTGCAAATGCAACCAATCTTTGTTGCCCACATGAAACTTGTGTGGCACCTAATGTTGATCATGTCGCTACTTGTACTTAGCATTTGACTTCTTGAAGATGTCGTGAACCTGCTTGTGGATGTGTTGGATGTGTTTAATAAATCTGGTCGCTTTATCAGCCTCAGACAATACATGGGTGGATTCTGTCTGTGTAGTCGCATGAGGCATGTAAACATCAATCAGACACAATGGCTGAAATCCTAGACCCACTTGAAAGGGACTACAACCATTCAAGCTATGGAGAGATCTATTATAACTGTGTTGCACATATGGAAGAATCTCACCCTAGGTTCGAAAATGCTTGGATTTGTACATGTGAATTATGTGCAATATCATCCAATTGATGACCTCCGTCTAGCCATCAGTCTAGGGATGGAAGGAACTCAACTTGGTGAGCTTGGTGTCCAAAAGTGTCCATAGGATTGACCAAAATGTGTTTAGGAATCTATTATCCCGATCTAATATAATGGCATTTCGGATCCCAAAATGTACCCATACTCATTCAAAGAAGAGTTTGGTAGTGTCCTCTACTATGATACTCTTCCTGCAGGCCACCAATAAAGCCATCTTAGAAAATTTGTCGACAACCACAAATACACAGTCATTACCATGCTTGGTAGAAGGGAGGTTGGACATATTGTCCATGGAGATGGATTCTCATGTATGGCTAGGAGTAGGCAAAGGATTGTACAATAATTTCTTCTTGATGGTTGGCTTGGAAAACCATAGCACAGGAAGTGCAGGATTTGATATATTTCCCAACATCCAGCCGAAGTTTGGGCCAATAAAATTACTTTTGTAGTACAACCACAATTTTCTCCACACCAAAGTGTCCTGTGACCCGACTGTACTGCACCTCCTAAATCAGCTTGGCATGCTTGCTTAAAGGAACATAAATGTGGCCCACGTAACATAATAATGTCTCATGGAGGTGGAAATTAGCAACTTGTTTTCTATCTACTAGCATCTGGTATGTGGAGATGAACTTTGGATCATTTTTGTATAGTTTCAGCCATCCAAAGGTCTCGTGACCATAAGAGTTGATAACAGTAGTCAGTGTTACAACTGGGGGCCAACTGAGGTATTCTGCAACATGATTGGTGTTGCCCTCTTTTTATTTAATGTTCAAGTGGAATTGTTGCAGATATATAGACCACTTCTCAGGGAGATCATTTTGCAACTTCCCTTGTGTTTGTATAAACTAAAGAGGTCTGTGACCAGTGTGGATGACCATCTCCTTCCCGAGAATGTAATGATTCCATTGTTGGCAAGCCTGCACAATGGACTACATCTCTTTATCATAGGTGGGGTACTTTCGAATTGTATCAGAAAGTGTCTCACTATGATAGGCCATTAGATGCCTGTGCTAGGTGAGGAATAAACCAATGACATATTCTGAGGCGTCTTTATCGATTTCAAATGGTTGTTGAAGGTCTGGAAGTCTCAATACTGGTGAAGAGTAGAGGCGGTGCTTCAACTCAATGAACACCTTCTGTTGGGACTCAGACTAGGAAAGATTTTCTTTCACCCCTGCCTTAGTGACCTGACTAAAAGGTAAAGTGATATGGGAGAATCCCAACACAAACCTCTGCTGAAAATTTGTTAGGCCAAAAAATATGCGAAGCTCCATTAGAGTGGCCGCAGCGAGAAAATCCCAAATGACTTGGATCTTAGTTGGGTCCACATGCACACCATGCTCATCTATGATGTAATCCAGATATTGGACCTGTCTCATGCCAAAGCTGCATTTCTCCAAGTTGGAACATATTTTGTGTTGCCAAAGGGTTTGAAGGACCTATCAAATGTGTGGTAAGTGTTCTCCCAACTCTTATTGAATATGAGGATGTCATCCAGATAAAAAACCAAGAATGAGTTGTTGAAAGGCTAAAAGATGTCATCCATTAGCCTCATAAAAGTAGTAGGGCCATTTGTCAACTCGAAGGGCATAACCAAACCTTCAAAAAGACCTTCCTTGGATTTGAAGGTGGTCTTCCATACATCTGTGGGCTCTATTGGAACCTGCTGATAGCCAGACTTCACGTCGATCTTGCTAAAATACTTGGCCCCCTTGAGTTGGTCCAAAAGGTCATCAATTCATGGGATTGGATACATGTTCCTGACAGTGATTTTGTTTAGTGCCCGATAATAAATGCAGAGCCTCCAGGTCCCATCCTTCTTCTGTACAAGTACAATTGGGCTCCCACAAAGTGAGGAACTTGGTCAGATGTGCCCTTTTTGCAGCAACTCCCAGATTTTTTGCTTGATCTCTTTATTTTCTAGAATGGAGCAGTGATATATCACATAGTTGGGTAGAGGTGCTTCGGGAGTCAAATTGATCGAATGCTTGACTTGATAGTGCAAGGGTACCCTTGTGGGTGAGGAGAAGATTTCCATGTATTCTTCCATGACTGTATCCATCAACTTCTACTGCATGGAGGAACTCATCCTAGGGGCCATGGATGTGGCTATGATCTTCCCCTTACATTGAGAGAGAATCAGAATGAAAACAAATTTCCCAGTCTGGGAGATGATATAATATACTAAGGTCTAGACTCATATATAGCATGTTTCTTCCACAAGTATGTTTGTCCTAATAATACATCAAAAACTTCAAGAGGAGAAACATCACAAAGTACCTCATCTGCGAAGGGCTTGGTGCTATACGGAAGGTGGCATTATTGGCTAACACGGAGATCTCGTCCTTGGTGAAGTCACGCGATGGTGTATAACTGCGAATGTGTTGTAGTTGGTAGGCCTAGATGCTTCATGACCTCTACTGAAATGAGGTTCTTTTGGCTCCCATTGTCGACAATGAACTACAATGGAGAACCCTTCACCCACCTCTATGAGTGGAACAAGTGTTTCCCCTCCTCTGGATCTTCAGGCTCAATATTCTAGATCTTATTGGTGGCCACAGCGGTACTAAGCTCCACGTCAATGATCTTCTTCCCTTTGTCATTCCCCTTGTCAGCTTTTGACTCATAGTCAGAACATGCATATGATTCAGAAGCCTTTAGCTCAGCCACTAGTGACTGCTTGGCTCGACACTAACCTGTGTTGTGAGTTGAGCTCTTATGGAACTCAAACCATTTTCTTGTGTCCTTTATCTTCTTTGTGTTGTTCTTTTCTTGCGGCTTCAGCAGGTTGTCCTTGGTCACCCTGCCTTGGCTTTAGTATTTTCTCTATGTTTTGGGGGTGCCTTTTCCTTGCTTCAGATTCACAACAAAGTTGCTCTTCTTCTATTTAAACTTTTACTCAAACTTGACAGCTTATCAGTATGTCATGTCGAGTGAGGAGATGTCCATGAACTCCATCTCATCCTAGATGTACTTATGTAGGTAGTCGTCATACTTCAGTACTAAATGCCTCTCAGAATCCTTGATACCCAATTTTTTGTGGAGGGTGTGGAAAACATTTGTGAACTCCTGCACATCTTGGTCCCTTCCCTACCATAGCATGGTCCACTTTATGCATTTACCTTCATAGCTTCTGACAGGGTAATATTCTTCCTTGATGGTATCTCAGAAATAATCCCAAGTGGTTGCAGTTGAAAGTAGAGAGGATTCCCTCTCGTCCTTTTGTTCACAGTAGGTTTCCCATGAGTCCTTGACATGTAGGGCGGCTTTGGGAAGTGCAAAAGTAATTTTTTCTCGATTGGAAAAGTCATGAATTGAAAAATATCCTTCTAACAAATTCAACCATTTATCTATGACATTTGCATAAATATGGACCTCAAATATGGGAATATAAAAGTTAACTTGTACCTTAAAAGGAGTGGCACCTCCAGAGTGGCTGTTGGATGAAGATGTGTCACCTATGGGTGCTTGTCGAAGGATTTAGGCAAAGTTATCCATCATCGTGTTCCTCTATCACTCAAGGGCTTCTTCGAGAAAGATTTTGTAAGGATCTCATACCCCCTAGTCTTTCTTTTCTTTTGCCATGGGAGGTCGTTAGGATTTACGAGGCTGGTCTTGCAAAGGTTCGACCAATTCGATCCCTAGCTCCTTATATCTCGACCTCGTTGGGGACGTGCAATGAAAAACAGAGAAAGCACAGACCGCTCTGATACCACCAATCCAAAATTAAATAGGAACGCAAAAAATTATAGTTATATCTATAAATATGGAGATGTAGTGGAAATAACACTTCATTTCATTAATATCAAATATTGAAATATGCTTACAAACATAATGGAAATAAGACTAGCTCGAGCGATGGTAGCTTATATTTGAGAAGAGTTATGGCGGCTACATGCCTTTGAACTCTGTTCAATGAGGGTCAAGGCCTATTTATTCTTTAGAGACAATGGAAAACCCTAAACATCCAAAAACCTAACCCTAGGAGATGAAGTGCCAAAACTATGGGTCCCATTTGGGTAAATTGGTACATCAACTTCCTGTGATTGTAACTTTGGCATATGATCTCCATTTGACATGAAAAATAGCTCGTTCGAAAGATCTATCTGAGGACTACAACTGCCAAGTGGATAACATTGGCCTATGACCTATCTAGGCCTCAGTGTTCCCAAAATAATGTCGTTTAGGGTCTCAAAACAGCTCCAAAAGTTCAGGACCCGAAAAGTTCCAAAAAATAGTAAAGTATGCTACAACTAAGGAAACTAAAAAACCAAAAGAGACAACAGTGGGGGTCCAAGTGGAATAGGCGGGTGGCCACCAACATCAACCTAGATCACATACATATCTACAGAACACCCTTATGGTTACCCAACAACATTATAGGTAACATTTGGCTCCAACTTAGGGACAATTGTCCATCTTGGGCGCACTTGAAAACCCTATGATTTTTGGTTATGAGGAAAAAATTATCATTGATTTCTCATTTAAAATATTTGGTTACACTAGTAGAAAATGTTGAAATTAGTGACTAGGTGACTAAAAAAGTTAGTCACCACAACTTTTCCAAGTGAAATACTACCAAAAATGAGCAATCTTAAGTAACACAACTAAAAACGACTAACATAAACAACTAATTTTGTCATGAATTAGTATATACGACTAGATAATAAAAAATACAACTAAAAATGACTAACATGAATGAATAATTTAGTCTAGGAACAAAATATGACTACCTAACAAGTACTACAATAATACAAATCAATTGTTTATGTTAGTCATTTTAATTGTGTCACTTCAATAATATAAACTTACAAGTGATAGGAGATTCAAAGGTTATTATAAATTAGCTGAAAGGTTATACTTCCTTAAACACTTCTTTATTGGATCAATGGTTATTGTACCTCATTTTCACACTAAAAAAAAATTCCCCACTAGCATAAAGATAGTTTAACAACAATTAATCTTCATATTGACATATCTCTACATGATGTAATTGGAATACTAATTAGATTTTTCCTTTAAATTTATCACTATTATGTTGACACTTAACACCTTTACAATGAATTATCCTAGTTTCATATACACTATTACAATTCCATTATTTATTCAGTGTATATCCATTTCTATGATCTAATTAGACGCAAAGGTAATAGGTAATTTTTTGAAGTCCACTTTGTCCCCTTTTGTTCACCCAACTCCTACCTATATATACCACACCAAAATAATATTATACCACTTAAAAAAAAAATGTCCATTAAAACATATAAAAATAACTATACCAGCATAGATCTATCTTAAATACAAATCTAACATGAGCCGAGATGGGTCCAATTTCTTCATGTACAATTATTTTTATGAACAGACATTATATTTTGTATATTTATTTTTTATTTTATTTTGAAATTTCTTATTTGGCTGACATGAGCAAAAGTTCAACTTTGATGACTAACAGACAAGGTTACACATCACACTCGATTGTAGAATAAACCTCTCAACTCAATAAGCAACCACCTTAAAAAATAAAAATAAAATGTCCACTTCAATCTATAACTATATAAACAACACAATCAATTAGAAAAAAATAGTGCACAAACATGATTTTTTTTTAGAAACCCTTGGCAGACAAACTTTGAAATTGTTCTTTTAGAAAAACTTGGTGGACAATGTTGACAGAATAGTGCAATTTGGTAGAAATAGACTCGGATATTGTGGATCTCAATCCAGTAGATAGTAGTTATCAAGTTCATGGACTCATAATTGTTGCACTGCCACACACAAATGCTAGCTACATGTATGCCTTCAAATCTCGATTTCAATTTTATGGTGAAAGTCTTCGATCAGTCATAAACCTACATAGAGTAATGCAGGGTTTTTGTGCAAGAAATGTGTTACTTCCTCGAAAATACAATTTTAAGGTGTGATGAGGTATTGCAAAATGGTTACTATTCATTTTGAAAAACCTACCATTGTACTTCTAGTTTCAAAAGTGCACACATGTGCACATAGATTCACATTAGCTAATAGTTCCAAAAGACTTCTCTTTCAAATGTTATATATTTATCTGTTCTTGTCCACATGTAAAAATTCTTCCCTTTTTTTTATTCATATTAACTCTTCATTTTCCATCGGAATCTATTCTGAGACATCCAAATCCTGATTGAATTTCAGGAGGCACCTTACAAATTTGAAGCAAATGTAGAACCTACTAACATAGCCCTAGTTGAGCCCATGGATGGTACCTTGAACTCAGAAGGCTCGGCTTTGCTGCAATTCACCAATTCTCCCCATATATCAGCAACAGTTAGAGTCAACTGCAAGGTTAGTCCCGTATTCGGATATCTACCTCTAATCATGCTTATTAGTTTAATGCAAAAATGAAAATGTTGTGTGTACAGATATATTACTGCAAAGATGACGAGGTGTGCTTGTCCAACCGTATTTTCCAGTAAATTTTGCCTTAGATTCAGTAGGGAATTGTTGGAATCACAATTTTGAGCTCTGAAATCTAGATAATATGAGTGTTGCAGGGGTTCTCAGGGCATTGAATTCATTTATGCATTCAAAAACACATTTTAAACAACAACAAAAACCATGATCTCTTGAAAAAATGCATTGCTATATTCTGGCGAAAAAGGCCAAAATGTAGAATAGTTAAACTACGGATTTTTAATAGATTCTCATGGTAAGAATGTTGGCATTATGTTTCTGGTATGGTTATATGTTACAGATGTTGTACTTGATGGCAACACCCATAGCATGGCTCTCAATATGATGAGAATTAAGAAGTACGTAGGAGAAAAGTTCACGGAATTTTATGCAGAGAAAAGTTTAT